>VNJU01008659.1:0-22782 GCA_008042675.1 Drosophila seguyi
TTTTTCAACCCCTGCTCCGAGTCTTTTCTCTTTTGTAGTAGGGGAGGAAAAGTTGTCGCTTGTACCGAGTGGAGCTGGGGCGATTCAACCTGGGCTGTGGGCTCATTAGGAATTCATATATTAATGCGGAAAAAAGGCGGAGCGCATAAACGTGACATTCATCAGCTTTTGCTTTTTGCCGAAGTCGAGGACTTACTTCGCTTTTGACTCTGGTTATGCTAAGATTTAGCTGACAACCAGCAGGCAATGTCATTTTCAAATTTCTGTGGCATTTTTGGCTGCACTTTGCTTTCATTGCGGATGCTTTTTGGGCATCTTTTTTCGGGAGTGCTGGCAACAATGTTGAATGCCACATTTGTTCCATTCTTGATGCTTCCCTTTTTGCACTTTATGCGCTATTTATTGTGCCCTGACAACAACAATGTGGCAGCAGCTGAAGTGGTGCGACAAACGGTTTCGTGTTTGCGTCTTTTTTCGTGTTCCGCTGCACCACATGACGTATGAGTGATTTATGTGCGAGCGACCAGACGAGGCAAGGCGCGCCGAATTATGTACGTTGTATACGCCATGTTGTCCGACATTTGTGGATGTGCATTTAATTGCTTTAAGATATGTAATTGATTGTTCGAAACCTGGGAAAGGGATTGTGTTTACTCGGGCCTACATGAAGTCGGAGATTTTTAGGAAAGTGCAGAATATACTTTTAAATGAATTAATATTTTAAAGCCAGCACTGAATACCATCAGCTGCACTTGTTACAAGTAAAGAATAAGTAGTTTAATACTAAATTGGATAAATTATCGAATCTTTCATTTGATTAATTTACTATGAGTATTCCCCTCCTATATGTTAAAAGACACCAAAAGTCCCTAAATGAAATACAAACAAAACGATCTCTGGAGTGGGGATACAAGTCCAGGCCAACGGCAAAGAGAAACCCGCTTTGCACTAACACTTGAAATTATGTAAATTTCCCAAAACGAAAGTAGTCGCAAAAGTTGCTCATAATGGCGCCGAAAGCTTTCCCCAAAACTTCGCCCGGCGGAAGGGAAAGTCTTGTAAAACAAATGTAATAAATTTAAAAGCATTGTATGCACAGGAGATAATCAACATGCTATTTGCTTTTATTATTTTTCGTTGTTTGGGGTTTCTTCTGGTCTGCTGCATTGATTGGGGAATTTGCTTTGTAAGCCCTGACACGACTGCTTGTGTCCCTGCGGTTGAGCCCACAATTGTAGCTTTCAACTTCATGGATGATTTCGATTTGTGGTCAAGATGGCCTTCAAATTTAAAGGGGAGTGCAATAATTGTGTTCCAAGTATACCTAATTAAAACCAAATTTCTGGCGCACTGACAGAAAATAATTGCTTAAAATTAAGATTACAAATTGCGATTAGCTTGTTTCCACTGCTATATTCCCGAAACTTTACTCTGATCTGCTTTAAAAATAATAGTAAGACTAAGCAAGGTGAAGATATTAGGGATAATAGGGAGGGCATTTAAATACGTTAAAGGATTTTATTCAGTTTCAAATATTGCAGCATTGGTTATTACTTTCTTTCTTTTCAAAATATAAATTTATTATAAGAAATAAAACAAAATAATAATCATTTTTAGAACATCAAAAGACAATAAAAAAAATAATAATTAGGAACTGATATATATTAAACATAAATATTATTATTAGTGTAAGTAATATTTTTTATTTACAAACACTTTCATTAGAAAAGTTACGTTTTTTTCAGTTCACTACGCTATTATATTGAGAACACTCCGATCATAATTGCATTGGGACGCCACAGAGGTTTTAATTAAGTTTCCAAGTGTTACCCACTTACCTGTCCATTAGGTTGGGGTTGCCGCCGTGCCTGCTCCAGAAGCTGCTGGACTGCGCCCTCCCGCTGGAGTGGCTACTGGAGGCTGGTGAAGACGAGTGACGCAGGATGCCTCCGCCGGTGAACCGGAAGCTACTGCGAGCAGTCGCTGCGCCCCTGGTGCCACCTCCCCCGGCTCCACTGCCATTGGCCACGTGGCGGAAGCTGACAGTGCCGACGCTCCTGTTGCTTGTTGTTCGCTGTTGCATTAAGGGACGTTCGGCCGCCTCCATGCCAACACCAGGTCCTCCTCCACTTGCTCCATCTAGTGCACTTCCGGAACTGTTGAAATTGCGATTACTGTCGCTCATTGGCAGAAATTTGGAATTGCCGCTGGTGAAGCTGCTGTGCATCTGCAATTGTTGCTGGCTGTGCTGCGGCCGTATAGTGAAGCGGCCACCTAGCCTGCAAAAGAAGAGAAAAAGATGGTACAGTAAGCAAAAAAATGTATACCCCACATTGAAAATGTTTAAACTACCCACTCCAACTTATCAAAAATATGTGAGAGCATCGCTGACTAAATTTAGCAATTAGCACAAATATTCTTCCGTGACTAATGACTGTTTTGTGTAAGGCACTTGTTTAATAGGTGCAACGCTTCTCTGAGAGATTTGAATGCTTTGTTATATATTTCTCACTAAAATATAAGGTATGTTAACACACATTTGATGGAATATGTCATATTCAACTTCATCCAGGAGCAATTTCTAGTGTACCGAAGTGTTGAATGAAAAAAGATGACCGTGCGAACTGGTGGTTCATTGAGTTAAGGCTAATTTCCGCGCTTGGCCGCGTTCCTATTGGTCTCCGTCAGCCACTGCAGTGGCGAAAATAGCCGCGTTTCGAGGGAAAAAAGATTGACCCGGAAGTCTGCAACGGAAATTTACTAAAATCCTCTGGAAAAGTTTGCAGCCAGATTAAAGTGAAAGAAGATCGTTACATGGAATAATTTAACAGTATTGATTTTTTGAGTAGAAGAGTGTCCGCCTGCGCTGATGTGGACCTCTAATTAACATGAGACTTTATTGCATTACGCTATTCCATTGGTTCACTTTTTCTGATGCTAATAGAGTTTCAATGTCAAGAAAGCTGGTCATATACTCGTACACTGTGGAGGATTCCGTACTCGCTTTTTCTTTTGTTCATAGCAAGCCCTACCCAAGTGTTTACCTCAATTCTAACTAATTTGATACTATTTTTATTATATTTTTCTTAATGTCCTCTATATACTTCTCCAAGTGTGCTCACCTGCGGAACAGCTCGCTCTCCGGATGCTCGGCGGCAAACCTTGCCTTCTTTCGGAGCAGTGGAATGGTCAGGGCATAGGTGGTGACCATCATCAGCATGGGGATATAGAAGGCCACAAGGGAACCAAACACGAAGAAGGCTCGGTTGTTAATGACACAGACGTTGGGCTCGGGCATAATGTTCTTTTCGTTGACCAGGCCTGAATGTCCCATAGTCAGTAAATAACTTCCTGTTACTTTCCATCGTCTTACTTACCCAGAACAGTTATCGAGCTGGAAACCATCATGGCCATCACCCAGACAATGGCTATCTTAATGCCAGCCAACCGCTTTGTGGATCGATGCCGAGACCCCAGAGGATTCCGTATCCCTAGGTATCGTCCCAGGCTGATGAAGCACATGTGGAGGATGCTCGACGAACAGGCCAATACGTCGCAGGTCACGTAAATGTTGCACCATGTAAATCCAAGGGGCCAATATCCTGCAAAGCGAAATGAACAGTTCAGAGGAAGTAAAATAATAATCTGCGCCATGTCGAGCTGAGTTTAACACTTGCGAGGAAGTCTAATAGGCAGGCAGGCGTTCTATTATCGCTGGTTGAGGAGCCTTTCCACTTGTTAATTGACATTTCAAAGCGGTAGCTGAAAACTCATTAAAGGGCCCCCGGATGTCAAAGGAATATGTGACAAATGGAATTGGTTATTTTGATGTGAGGGCAGTCGTGTCAGGTGCAGTTTTCTGCAATGTGTGAATATAAAGTCCGTGTTTTAAGAGAGCTTAAAAGGATTTGTAAGTGAAGGAAAGTGAATGATAAAACTCCAGGTTTGGCTTGGCTTAAAGTTTTCATAACTAAAATTAAAAGATTGCAGCTTAACAAGGATTAAAAGAAGAAATAGATTAAAAAAAAAAAATATACTCATAATAATCAGTATACGGTGATGATTTTTCAATCCGATCTGTCACATTAACTCGCATTCAATCCGTCTGTGAATCCTTTACTTAACACTCGACTGACTCATGCACCTTGACATCAATAGGCGCCTGGCAATCCAGCCGGCACAAGCCTCGATAGGAACAGACCCATCAAAAACTCAATTGCTGCCCAGGAGGGAGTCGAATTCAGTATTAATTAGTACAAATTGCGCATAAATGCGTCGGGTGTTGCTGGATGTTGGGCTATTTGCCCAGAAACAGACACATGAGGGTCCTTTCCTCAAACAAAAGCAGACGAACAGGACACGAGTGGGTGGCTAAGGGGTGACCATCATCGTATTTAGTTTTATGTGCTTGTCACTGACACACACAGGCGGGGGATGTGTTTGGGGGGCCTGTCAATGTGTTTATTACGCATACGCCATGTGGTGCGCCGAGGTGATGAGGGAACATGAGTGGCAGACGCAGAAACAAATACAGATGGGTTCAAAAAAATAACCAAACATAGGCAGTTTAGCAGAACAGATTTTTAAAGTCTCCTTCATTAAATTTCTATTATAACCATGTATTGATTTTGCTTTCCATTACTCTTTACATATTTTTTCTTCTGCATTTAAAATAGCTCTCAAGGGATAGAACTTGAGTTTACAATAAGCTTTCTATTTCTATTAGCTATTAGTTATTTTATCTTTTATATTCCCTCAGACCTTTAAAAAATTCATTTAAAAAACGGGTTTCTCAACAAAAGCTTTGTAACAATTACTTGTAACAAACTATTTGTCTCGAGCTGAAAATATAAATATCATAAAACTATTATATACTCAACCAAAGTTGTGCCCAATATAAATGTCAGCAAAGACTGAAATTCGAAGCCGGGCGAAGGCATGTTTCAACATATTTATAGTATACTTATGGCTAAGTCTGTGGTAAATTTGGTTTTATATTTTTTCCGACCACTCTGCAAATCCATACAACACTTTTAATGGCTTTGGCCTGCGAAAACAAAGCTAATGTGGCTACAAAAGTCTGAAGCTTGGCTTCAAAGTTTAGACGCCCCGAGTGAGGGCAAAAATAACTGCCTGGTCCGAACAATAAGTGATGTTTATATAAACTTGATGTTAAAATAAACTAGAGGCCTTCGCCTGGCCCCATTTTGGGCTTAATTGTTGGCAAAGGCTCAGGCAGATGTTTCTGTTATTGTTTGCTGCAGAGGCTAAAACCACACTTAAGGCTTTTAGTTACATTCAGTTTACTGTTGTCGGCGACTTCTCGGCAAAAAAAAAAAAAAACTAAAGAAAGAATAGAAAAGTGGAAAAACAGCGACTGCGAATGGGCCTTAACAGTGACGCAATAGTAAATATGAAGAAACAGTTGCATAAAATGCGTCGCGGCTAAAGTGCAGCCGAAAAATAAGCAATAGAGGCGGCAAGAAAAAACTTAGCAGCGGAAAATTCAAAAAGCCAAAGAACTTGGAAGAACTTTATAAGGGCGCACTTTTGTTTAACCGCGACATCTATGTCTTTTTTTACAGTAGCACGAAAGCTAAATGGATTTCCAGTTTGCAAATTTGCATATGTTTTCTACTGTTAAACATATTTTGGATAGCATGAAAAGTGTTGCATTTGTAAATAATTTATTTCGCTATAATTGAAGAGCCCTTTAAGTGAGCGTTTGCTAGTAGATATTAAAGCCTTTGATTTTAAAGAATATTTAAGTCAGTTTTCCTAAACCTTTGTTGCCTTTTTTAAAGCATATTAGATTCATTTAAATTCTTAATTCATTAATAAGGTAAATATGCAGATATAAACTGTAAGATTTAAGGCTTCTGTGAAAGTTAAACTATTTAGCTTTATCCGTTTGGTAATTGAGACCTGTTGGACGGCTCTGAAGCTAACCGAGTGACTCGCGTTATTCGCTCCCCTAACTAATGGGCCAAAAGTAGACTTTACATTAATAAAATGTCAGCGCGCTGTGTGCAAACTAATGTGTTCTAAAGCAAAATGAGTTTTCCCCGATGTTGTTAATGTGCTTGGACTGGATGAGTACGGTTTTGGGATGCTTTTCTGCCGGGGACCTGGCACGGCGATGAGTGCACGCTTAATTTATGCGAACGTTTGATCTGTTTATGCTACGTTGGCTTTCCTCGGCCTGGATAAAAATGACGGAGAGGGTCGGGATTTTGTTTTAAGGTTTTATCAGTGCCATATGCAAATTAGTTTGAATGTGTTTACCGAACATTTTACATATTTAAAGAGCAATGAGTCCCGCGATATTTTGTTTTTTCGTTTTAAAGATTCCAAGAAAACCAAGATTAAAATTGGCAACGTAAAGTGATTTCCACATTCAACCACCAAAACATACATACTTCTATTTCGCCACTTAAGTTTATACAGCTGCACTGTAAAAACAAAAATAAAAACCGCAAGGGAGATCGTGTAGAAGGAAGAAATAAATTCCTAATTCAAACATTAACAAGGGAAGTCACGCGTTTGTCATTTCAGTTTGTTGCTCCTGCTGCATTCGTTACACTGATGAAAAAAGAATACTTAAAAGCATGAACTTCATTTGTAGTATGTTTGGGCTTACAATTACGGAAAGAAAGGGTTTTTGTTATAACTAAATTACTAAGTTCACAAATCCGTTGTTGGTAATTTTAGAATAGAATATGGTAGAATAAAATTTAAAAGTAAAAACAAAATTCATTAATATTCATTTCCTTTATTTCCAGTCTTTCGCTGTTGAAGTGTAAGTGAGCCAAAGCGGAAGCAACCAAGAAGGCCAACAACTCATGAGAATGGCGGAGGAGGAATAGGGGGCGTGGCAGCCACTCGAGATGAACGGCGAGTGCAGAGAAAATGGCGTCGAAATAATTCATGTGCAAATGCATTAGTCGCTGACTTGCATTGCCACTTGATTGCCGAAGCACACTCGAACGAGAGCCGAGTGGAAGATGAAAACCCTGCCATAAAGAAGTCACTTAATGTCATATTAAGAGAGGTCCCATTGTAATGTTACTGCAGAAAGCTTATTTCAAATAAATTCGGACATTTCAAACGGAATATGATACGGTGTAGGTAGCGTTGCCTTGCAGGGTAAAAGTAAACACATATTTGAACATGAAATTAAAATCAGGATGCGCGCTAATTTATTAATTACTTATATTTACTCACCCAAGAAAGCTGGTATCGCACCCATGGGCATCACGAACAGACTGACCAGCAGGTCGGCTATGGCCAGCGAGAAGAGGAAGTAGTTGGTGACATTCTGCAGTTTTCGGTCCAGAGCCACTGCCAGGCACACCAGAATGTTGCCCAGGCCGCCGGCAAAAATAAAGAAGACCACAAACAGGAAGAGCCAATCGTAGCCATGGGGGCTGTAGTCCAAAAAGCTCCTGGTAACCCCCATATCGCTCGATGTGACTGCGGCGGGGGGCACTGCTGTGCTGGTCAGTGCCGTGTAGTTGGCCAGAATCATGTCCAGGCTGGTGCTGGTGGCATTTCCCACGGCGAAGGTGTCGTTGCCGGGATCCATTAGCTCGGTGAGGTTGAGGAAGGACCAGAGACCGTCTTGCACATTGCCCAGCTCGATTTGATAGGCCTCAAGCTGGCTGCTGTTTGAGGCTGAGTCACCAGGCTCCGCCTGGGATGGGAGGAGTGGCTGCAACTGGCAGAGGAAGGGTTCCTCCTCCCCGCCCTCTCCCAGCTCACAGTGCAGCTCACTTTCCTCCCCCGCTCCGCTGCCGCAGCTCAAACTATCACTAAGTGTATCACTCGCATTATCACTGAGGGCCTCGTTGATTGCCAGTCGAAATTGCGCATACGCCTCGTGTGGCGCTCGCAACAGTCGCGCCTTCAGCCTCAACGAGCAGGTTTCAGACAAAGGACTCTCTCCATCGCATCTATAGGATGCCGTCTGCCCCGCCTCATCGAGTGTTTGCCGAGCACACTGGAATGTGTTGTTGCCGCCGGTGATGATGATGCTGTTGCTGCTGGCGGGCAGGATGTCGCTGTCGGGCAGGATGCCGCTGCTGCGGCTGGAGGTGTTGCCATTGCCATTGCTGCCTTCGCAGCTAATAAGCGGCTGCCAGACCTCAGGCCGAGCCGCCTCTTCCAGGCGGCAATTGAAGTGTCGCTTTGTGAATGCTGCTGCTGTGTCAGTTGCAGTTGCTGCTGCTGCTGTCGTTGGTCCAAGACCAGAGTAGCTTTGCATCTCCATTTCATTCTAAAGCTGTGCGACTTTCTCCACGTCAACAGCAACTCCCTGAAGTGGCTGTTGTTGAGTACCGAATAATTGCCTAAAAGAGTATAATGTTAGCATCAGTTGGTGGTGGTATACAAGTCATTACTTCAAGTTCTCCACTGGGAGTGTTTGCCCAACAACCACAATGAGTCCGCACTCATCTTTCATGCGGAAAGCCCCTCAGCGATTAGGGTACATATTCTAATTACAAAAAAGATATCGGAGGCGTGTCACTGTGCGCCTGTCAATAGATGACAGCTAAAGAGTTGAGCTCGATGGGATGCATCATATGATGGAGATGCTGATGACGATGGCAGTGTCAACAAGCGTCGACTGGCGACTCGATTTGAATCCGCTTGAAATGGCACTGCGAACAAAGTCCTATGCCCTGGTCCCTCCCCCTAGCCATCCCTCCATACGTCCTCTAACTCCCCTCGCCAAACAGCCTTGAATGGGGCTTTTGTGCTTGTGTCAGTGCCAAATTCAGCCGTCACCCACGCGCTCCTAAAACGCGGCTGCCTCTATTCCACATTTTTTCTGTACCATATTTTGTTTTCGTTGGCGGCTTGCACAAATTTGTTGTCGCCGCTGATAATGAGTTCCCACACTCACCCGCTCTGCCAAAAAGTTAATTAAAAATGCTGCGGACCCACAAAGATTTATGCAACCCGGGCGCCGGGCAACTGCATTCGGTTAACTTCTGGGAGTGACAGAAAACTAAATTTAATTTATGGTCAGAAACTTTGACGGAGTATGGCAAGCGAATTTTGGTATCACTCTACGAGCAGGGTAAAATGTTGGAAAGTACCTGGTCCTTATGACTTGAGGACACCTAATGTCTGGCTGTTATGTCAAGGGAAATATAAGAACTGAATGCGGGACGTGCCAAAGACAATTGCCGCATCCGATGAAATAAAATATAAGCAAACAAGAGAACATTTTAATATTATTCAAAATTTTATTAAGGAAGGAGATTATATTACTATTCCTATACTTGTAACTTTTGCCATGTCATTTTATTGAAGTGGGTATCACTCTCTTTACATTACAACCAATATTCCCTTACAGAACAAATATGACGAGAGTGCGCGCGGCAATATTGTACCATCACGAGATTGTATATGCATGTATGTCTTTTCTAAAACTATTTTTCTGCATCCACAAAGTGAAAAGGGACCGCTCTGGGATCTGAATTTTGGCTGGAAATCACCAAAAGTGCACAAGCTTGCCGGCAAGTGATTTGGCCAATCAACCGCAACAGTGTCGGGGATGGGCTGGTTTCAGAGGGAGTGGCGTTATAGCCACAGGATGGCAAACACATATGCATCCGCCCTTGCCATTATATACATTTTTTCTGGCTTGCGTGGGAAAATGAACATTTTTTCCTTCGGTTAACACTAAAAATGAAAATAAATGGAACGCGGTCGAATTGTTTGGAGACTGCGAATGCTCGGGTAATGTGATTTCATTGTTGGATAATAATAATCCTTGGAATATACTTTACTAGGAATTTAAAGATAGATAGAAATGTCTATAATGATTAAAATTCTTTTTTTGAATACCCGCAGAGGAAGTAAAAAATAGGTAAGGATCTAAATAAAATGGTTTATAACTTTTCATATTTATTTTCAAATATTGCCAATTAAAGATGCTATATTTTTATAAAGTTAAAAATTTAGTCCTACAATGTTATGTTTATGATTAAACGTTCTAACTGACGGATAT
The DNA here is from genome assembly GCA_008042675.1 of Drosophila seguyi. NCBI lineage: Eukaryota > Metazoa > Arthropoda > Insecta > Diptera > Drosophilidae > Drosophila > Drosophila seguyi. The sequence goes on from VNJU01008659.1 coordinate 10,019, forward strand.
ATGATGGCAAACAATAAGATTAAAATTTGTTCCTCTTTTATTTGAAATCCTTTCTCTAAAATATATTATTGCGGCTAAGCCCATTTCGACATGTTATGTGGTCTTATTATTCAACAATTTATCTTCATGATAAAAATGCACAATTGTTTTTCTATTGAGTCATGACATTCAATTTAACGCCTACTAAAGGGTTATTTTTCGGTAAATTTGGTCGCCTGGATAGCGCCAGCCTCTTAAAGGCCACAAAAGTAGGCCAACCACGCAGATGACTTTGGTAAACAACACTGGGGCTCCCTTGTGCATATGAAATGCGCTTTGACAGTGCACTTTGCCGACTTAATTTGAGTGGAGACGGGGCTCCAGCCCCTCATCCTCGTCCACCTTCACAGGCACGGTACATCCACATATATTCAGATCCGAGTGCGACACGGCTTTAATGATGTCGCTGCAATTTAAAGTCGAGGGCCCAGGCTCTTTACTTACTGACGACGCGTTGCAACCCCTTTGTTTCGGTGCGGCTGTGGCAGAGAGATACATTTATGCAGCTGAGAGCAGGACGAGTGCCATAATTAAAGCTGCCTGGCTGATGTCGGCTAAAAATAATGATGTCGTCCTCCGCTTCTCAAGAAATCAAATTCAACGCAGAATAGCAGCGTGTTAAGCGCTTCAAGGCCATCATTCTTTCTAAGGGAATAAAACTACGTTAAGTTACGGCCAACATCCACTGAAAAGTAAAAGGGATACTCAAAATATTCATATAAAAATACTGCGGCAAACAAGACAAGCTTAAGAAAAATGAAGCCTGTTGTAAAGTATATAATTAATAATACCTAATTTTATTATATCAGGGCTGTAATGGGTATGGATGTGTATTATTGCATTTAATTTGATATTCTTTCGAATATTATGTAAATATGGTATCCGATTAGGACTAGGAGATTTTTTTCATTAATTTATCTGAGCTGTAGCAAAGGCACGAGAGCGGCACGGGGCGAGGCCAAAGTGTGTACAAAAACTTGTTTTCCTGCCAGCATTTCTTAGCATGACTGCAGCAAAAAATGCAAAAAGTGCAACAACAAACACTAGAAAAATAGCAAAAACAGGAAAGATAATATTTGCTTGAAATTCAATATTTGCTTTATGGTTTTTATTGTGTTTTATTGCTGCTTCCCGGCCGAGTGATGCGCAAAGTATCGGTTCAAGCGAAATACAACTTTTCCAACTGATCTGTGACCAGCGACTCTCGGATCCCATCCTATTTATCTTTCCGAATGTGCTACCAACTGTGTTGACATTGTGCTTTATTGTTACTCTATCCATGGCTGGTGTTGTTGTTGCAGCCACCGCTCGTGTGTGGCTTAATTTGCGGTTAATTATGCAATTAATTATTAACGGGGCGTTGCATTTTGCATTTTCCACACCTTCAGAATTTTTCTCGGTTTCCATTTCGCTTTATTTATAGACAACATTTGATGACTACACGTAATGGCATCCTACCCTTCCTAGGCCGGTAATATTCAAGCAGCCGTATCGTATTAATTACAAAAAATTCATGGCGGCCATATTTATATATATTTTGTTGTCTTAACAGAGACCAGAACCCTTGAAAAATATAATCCATGACTATGCTAAGCGCGAGCAACCAGACTTTAATTGGACGGTGTTCTGCGTTTAGTGATTTGTCAAAAGTGTCGCCGGTTCCCCATCCCTCATCATCAATTACGCCATGTCCGACCATCAAGTGGCCAACAAAAATTTGGGCGGGAAACTTCATTAAGCGGCGCCTCCTCGGACATCCGCAATACGCACTTTTCCAGCATAAACGAAAGAGATGAGTACACGAAAAGAAAGGCTGACTATGCAAAAAATAAAAATATATATATTTATTTTTAATGGATCTATATTTCTGTACAACAAATCTTCGTTAGTATTACTTCTTTGCTGTAGATTAATTAAACTTTTTCTATTAAAGTTATATTAATAAATATCCATTTTAGAGGATACGTTATAAATATATATATGAAGAAATATAAACAAATTCGAGTATAAATATAAATTATACAAGAGGTAAAGCAACATATGACTTAATGTTTTTTCTCTGTGTAAAGAGCTACGGGAAGGAATGAAGGAGGGAATGGGCGCGATTCAAAGGGAGGGATTTTGGTAGCTGAGACTCCCATATTTTCATTGGAAGTCTCGTCTGGCATGCAGTTAATGAAGAGAAATGGCCAAAAGTGTTTTATAAATGCTGGCCCTTCCAATTGCTTTGCCTTTCTCCATGGGGTATATTTACAAAGTCATAAGGCATGAACATCTCGGAACTTTATCTATGTATTATTTAGATTTTTTTAGAAAATATGTTTTTATGAATATCAGCATTTAAACTGTCTTGCCTTTTCTACATTTTTTACGATATTAAGTATAGTTTGATTATTGTTTCAAAAAATGATCGAGTTTTATCAATTGCTCAGGACAGACTGGATTGAAATAATCAAATAATTCAAATGGTCAGATCCTCCCAAAAACACAGAAGACCGGAATTGTAAACGTTATGTTTTATTTTCTTTTAGATTTAATTGGCTATTTTCTATTTTCTTTTTAATAAATGATATAATAAAGATTTAATAGATCCGGCGATTAATCAAACGATTATTTTCTACTAAGTTTCTTCTTCATTTAAAAAGTCTATGGCGGTGAGTAAGTGTATTTCGAGTGCTGCCCTGCCAATTGCTATGCATTTTTAATGTTGTTTTATTTTCATTGGTGGAACACATAGCTTCCAGTGGCTGCTTTTGCTGTCTGGCTTTTTGCGGTTGTTTGCGGAAGTGAGCATCAATAAATTTTCGTTTTTTACGTTCTCGTGTTGCTATTTCAGTATTTCGAGCATTTTTTGGTTACTGGTCGCCTCTCACGCATTTTTCTAATAACTTGCACGCTTTAATAGCGATGCCAGTGCTAAGATATGAAGCACTGAAACCAACGGCATTAACTTCTGTGCCCCAAACCCCATATATATGGGTGGAAATATATGCCTGACCATTAATCTGACTGGCCCCCGAATGTAAATGAACCCAAGGAGTGCACTAAGGCCGCAGGGAAATCCCCTTCATCGCTTGTTTCTAGTCACCGTTGAGCCAGATATGCCAGGCACGTTGCCAACCGAAACAAATGAACCCGAAACCGAAAGCGAGACAAATAAGCCACAATCGGAAAATAGATAAAATTGAACTGTGTGGCTGCCACCAGCGTCGATGGCTTTTTATTAATATTTGTCACTGCATTTTCATTCACTTGATTGGCGATTATGAAATATGAATGAAATATATATTCATTGAAGGTATTTCCTCTATGACTTAGTCGAAATAAGTTGGATAGAAATAATTAAAATACTTATGTGCTATAAATATTTATTTAATTTTATCACAAACAATTTGGATTAAAATTCATTTGCAGTTCCTCAGAAATAAATAAAATTTCAAAAATAAAACTTTTTCTTTATACATATAATCTGGTACTTTATAGCTAACTTTTGTATACACTTTCAATCGAAAGAGATTACAATGGGCTGTAGAAAGAACACACCAACCTTAAAATTGCAAAGCATAATGAAGAATACTTTCATTTGCAACCCTTAACTATTGTTTCATTTCTGTAAATTGTGAGAAACCTTCTGATATCTACCAAAAGCCCTTCTTTAAGCGGCGGGATAAAATTAATAGCATCGCCTCAAGCTGTTCACATTGTGCTGCCAACTCAAGAAGTTCAATATATTATTATTCAATATATTAATACACAGAGATTTTATTGTCTGAAACCACCCATGATTATTATCCCATTTTACTGCAATTATTTGTTATTATTTAGAATGTAAGCTTACAATTCATTCTAATATCTTACTTGTTTGAGTAGTCAAATTTAAAAACACAGTTAATCAAAGTGCAAAAAATAAGAATTTGTTAGCTTTGGCTCTCTGAGATCTGATACTTCACACAGATGGAAACACAGACAGGGCTTAATTGACTCGCCTAGCAAGGCTGTCCGAGAATACATTCATATACCTAATGGAGTCAGAGGAGCCTTCTTCAACCTGTTACAAACTAGAAACCGTTGATTTTATTTCTAGGTTCACATAAAAAAATACATAAACATATGTATTTACTGCGCGTTGTGCTGCTGCAAATATAAAACCAGTACCACACGGCTTCATTTTTATATATATAAAAAAAAACCAAAAATAAAAAAAAACAAAACGGAACATATACCCTCAGCTTCCATACATATGTATATAGATATATTTTTTTTTCATTTGCTCAACATGAAAATTGCATTTAAAATACGAACGTCTGGCGACGCTGACAGCTCTCAACAAGCCGCCTAGTTTACTCAACAGTTCAATCAAAAACGCATCATATATCGCAAAAATAGCGCCAACGATTCTGTCATTGGGCGCTTATAGCTGACTGCACTTGACCTCGCAGCCACTTAGTTCGGGGAAGGGAGGATCCGAAAAGGGGGGTTTTTGCTGTCCGGCGGAGAAACATATACGGGATGGCTTTATTCGTTGTTATTCCGCTTGGCTCGAATTGAATTTGCATAAATAATTGCGAAAACTTTCTGTTTGCCTTAGGTGCGAGACTAATTCAATGCTTAAAATCCAATTTCCCCTCTGAATATGATGGCGGCAACAACTTCTGGCACTTGGCAGGTTTCCCTCTAACCTCTACCGGCTTGAGGCAACATTTGTTGTGCAGATTTATGGCGGAAAATGTGCGACCACTTCACAACGTGGGCAAAGAGGAATGCATGCAGAAATCTCAAAAATAAGACTGTGGAACTTAAGCCGCCCGAAAGAAGTTGGAAGATGATTAAGGGCCTCCCATTGCATGAGGAATATTTTCTTTTGGCAGTCCAGAGAAGAAATACCCTATAGCAGCCGTGAATCTAGAATATTGCAGGAAAAGCAAGAGCACAACCAGTCGAAAAGAAAAACAACTACCATGGTGGCAATTCTAATCCAGAGTGTGCGGGCAGGAAAACGCTCCTCATGTGCGTCCCACAATGAATGGGATTTGTTGTTGAAAGCTTGAGATCGAGGCATTGAAGCCGCCTCTTTAATGCCAAATGTGTATTCAGTGCAAATAATTTTGAATGAATATCTATTGATCTTAGTGATAGATAACTCTTGTACATTAGTTCCCATACTTGAAATGGCTTCTTTTATAATAATAAATACATAAAAGGATATCGAATTTTAAATGCTAACGCGTTAAAGTCCTTCCGAGATGACGTCTTATCCGAGACACCGTTTGTTTCTATTTTCAATGTCCTGAGATTCAAGGAGTGTAAAGCCCACCGTGTTATGATGCCCTGAGGCACGTCATTTGCTGGGATGGCGAAGTAAGTTGCACTAATGCACATTGAGCTAGACATTGTGGCGCAAAGTAGTTCAAGGCAGGCGTTGAGCCCAGGACCGTGTGTGCCCTGTGTTGGGTTTTCCTGAAAACACCGCCCACTCTGGCCACTCACTTAAAAAAGTTTTTTGCCTGCAATGCGTTTATAATGAATCGTGGGACAGGTATGAAAGGCTAAGGGGGACACATCGCGCATACGCCGCGTAGTCACTGAAATATATATCCGCAAAACAAACAGAGGGACACGTATACGTGAGCGGGTGAAGGAGCAGTCGGCGCGTGTTTTTTTTATGTATGCATGCTTTACTATCTGGCTTTCATGCTTTTCACGTTGTCATTCATTTGTTTGACGACTCTTGTTTGCTGGCAATCAGCCAAGGCTAATAAAAGAATAAGTCGAATAAAACATTTAGGCTGCGTGCAACTAATTTTGTTGAATTGAGCGTCAAGTACATATACCACTTATATTATTTGAAATGACGCCCAGATGATTTCATTAAAACCACTGGCGACCACGATCGCAGCAATCGTTAGGCGAAAGGAATTTTATATGCAATTTGACTGAAGATGGGTGCCGTCTGACAGTAAAACTTGTAATCACTAGTTAATTTTTCTGGGTTACACGGACGCTTTTAGTTCAACGATAAAATCTTGTTTCGTTTTCATCACTTCGGCGATCTGTTTCCCGAACACAAAGCGGTTATATTGCTTGGCCAAGTCGGAGCACTGCAGGGTTTCGTTGGGATACCGTTGGTAGCAGTTGATGACTTCAACCTCGAGATTTCTAATGTCGCTTGAGCATTCCTTTGACCACTTGGTCGGATTGCCGAACAGCTCGCGAACTCGGTTCACGGACTGATCGAACTGCGATTCCTCAACTTCAGACGTGAGCTTCTTCCATGACTTGGCCACGTTAGCAGGCTGCCCTTCCATTGCCCTGTGTTGCGATGTGCTGGCTATATCGCGGAGAGCTCCTGTCTCGCCCCTTTGCTTGCACGTCTCACAGAGGTTCGCCCCTAGTTTAGTGTTCTTGGTAGTGGCTTGATTGATCCGCTCTGCCACGTCGCGGGTAATCTGGATGGGGTTGGCTATCTGCACCGTCTGCGGCTTGCTGTTGCTGGCACCCATGGCGGAACATTTGCGGGAGAACGCTGGAAACTTTTTTATTCTTTTTCGTTTTTATTCAGTGCTCCGATTCGGAGTTTATGAAATTTATAATGACATTTGTCCCAAATACGAAGGGTTTCAAGAGCTCACAGAATACGTGTGAATCTAATTTTAGGTTTCTGTCAAATCGTTCACTGTTTTGTTAATCAAATAACGAGCTACTATCGGGTGTACTTAAGGCACTTGGAACTTTTGGGTAAGCGCAGTTAATTTTAAGAATTAAATATTCGTATTGACATGCTCTAATTTCTGTGGTATAAAAAAGCCTATAGTATTCTGCTACCAATGGGTGTCAAAATTCTTAAACGTCATTGTTGTACTTATCAGATTATTGTCACACTCTACTCATAGCGAACATCACCTAAGTAGTACCCCACCTGTGTTACCTTTCTGAGAAGTATACGTATATAATGTATATTATGTTCAAATTAAGCGTCCATTGTCTGCCGCTACACATGTTTTGCGACGCGCTTGCTTTTTTGACGAGGCAACAGCTAAAAGTTAACTTTTGCTGCCATATAAGGTTGCAGCTCCACCACGTGCCTGCGCCCCTCCGCCCCCCCAGAGAGAGACTCCCTCGTTTGCGGCGTCTTAATTGTGCTGTCAATCATTTTGCATATTTGCACAGATCCAGCGGAAAATAGATGAAAAGTGCGCGTAAAAGTTAAACGAAATAAAATAATTTGCGATGGTCAAGCGGAAACACAACAAATCGTAATGGGAAATGGATTTAAATATATGCAAAATGAGCACAATGAGGATGCTGAATAAATGCGTTCGCGCGAACTGACAAATCATATGAAATCGCGAGAGGTCGCACATACTGAATAATGTGTATTGATTGTCAATACTTGAATGCTCGTGAGCAATTTACACAGCAGCCAATTAAATGATAAGCCACAGGGGGAGGGCGGATTTTTAGAGTGCCCGTTTGGCATAAGAATGTTTCAACAATTGCTCAAAGTCAGCGAGCAAGACGATTAATTACCGGCGGCGGTTCATCGATCGAGTGAATGGCAGGCGCCCAGACAACTTGTTGTTCGGGCCATTTCGAATCGCTAACTAAACAGACATTTTTTGCGTTCAACATATTACAAAGTGTACGGACTCTAGATGGAAAATGCCTTAAGAAAAGTTTAAAAGACATATTGGCTATTTAAATTTAGGTTAAAGCTAAAAAGTATTTATTTATTTATTTTTGTACTGGTCAAATAAAGAAAATCCCAAGTGAACATTAATTTTCAGTTAATTTTATACACGAACTATACTCCTGTTTGGTTCCTCTTGAGAAAGTTTAAATAGTCACCAATCGTAAAAACATATATAAAATATTTAAAAGAATTAATTGAAACAAAAGAGTCTAAATAATTCAATCCTATTTTTGGATCAAATCCGAATTTTTTGTTTGGATTTATGCATCAGAGTTTTGATTGGACCTACATAGTTCAAAGCTAAATAGAAAAGTTGTTTGGGGCATTAATTTTTTTGCACCGTTGGAAAGAGTCGTAAAATACACCACTTAACTGTAAGGCGATTATAAAGTAGGCGCATACGGTTGAGTTTATATTTGGGAGAAGGGAAGGCAAGCGCCGTGAATGAATTAAATTGAATGCAGTACGCGTTTAGATTTTTTTAATTTTCTGGCGCGCCCGAAAGAAGACCATAAATCCACAGGACCAGATAAATAAAATTGAATAAGAATCAGGGCCCGGGAGAGATAAATGCTCATACTTTCGTCTGAGTTTATTTATTTTGGTTGCCGCACGCCAAGTTGAGCATCGAGATGATGATGGGATGGTCGAAATATTTAAAATATTTGATTGCCGCATAAAATATGGATTGTGTTGATTGAATCTTGATATATAGTACATGTGCTGATCAATATGAGTGAATCGAATTAATCTAGTGGTACTGAATATGTTTTTAAATCAGTTTTTGTTTGGTGAATGATCTCGACTTTTAGATATACATGCAATAAAAACAAATTCTGCGCAAAGAATCCAGGAAAAATACCAAGAAAGGGAAATGTTAAAATTTTAATGAACATATTTTATAAATATTTCAAAATAAACGAAGGGAATTATTTTAAATATTTTTTGTTTGAAATCCTGCATCATAAATAATATAATACTTATGTCGTATATAAACTTCGAAGGTTTTCTATTTAACATGCACATTATTCAAAGTCATTAAACAACCTTCTGATTTGCGGCTAACCTCAGGCGTAAGCAGAGCCCTCGGCCTTGTAACTTATCCCAAACCCCTGTGGCGTCACACACACCCCCAGCGAATATTCCTTTGGCCAATCCGCAATGTTAATGGTTAACACTTGTGCCGAAAGTGTCATAACTTCTATGCCTGTTGCTGACAGACCCTCGAACCTGGCTTAAACGCCTAAGACGCAGGAGGGCGACAAACAAAAAAATTACCTCCAGGTAATCAGCGGCAGTTTATGTTCATTCGGTCCACTAAACTTTTACGGCCTTTCCACTTATCTGTCAGGGCAGAATTTGTCTACGGACCGCGTGGAAATGGCTTTAGCTCCGTCCTAATGACAGCTGCTCTGATAGCGGGATCTGGGATACATCCTAAGGCCGGCATAATTTCGGCATGTCCTTTATGTCTCATTAAAACTTTACGCACATCAGCAGCAGCAGCGGCAGCAAAAAGCTTAATAGTTTAATTTCCCGACAAGCAACCGAAAGGCCCAGAAGAGAACAAATGGAAAAAGGTAGAGGGTCGTACCCGAAAAAGGTAAAAACAAAAGGTAACCAAAACAAAGAGAAATGGAAAACATTTGGTTTTCGGTTTCTTGGCAATAAATCTTCTTTTTCTGCTGACATGTGAGTAATCATGTGCGAGCTGGGGTTAGATCCCAGATAGGAAGTGCAAAAACCGAGAAAACGGGGACAGATTGCTAGATTCCTTAGCTTTAAGTTCATTTTCGCCCGGTGACTTTGGTCCTGGCTAAGCTCACGGATTTTTTTCATTCTCTGCGACTTACTCTAATATTCCTTTTAATGCTGTTTACCTTTCGGTACTAATTTTCTGTGAGTCACGGACACGGACCAGGGCATTGTGAAAATTTGCTTTTCATTACGTAATCGGTGCAATGCTTTTTTTCTCTTTATGCTAAGCGCGAACTCAGCTTAGACGCGATTCCCGTTGGCCCCTTTTTCTTCCGGTGGCCCTTATTTGCACAGACACGACAACTCGCAAACGAACACGAAAAAGTACATTTACACTTGCTCACAAGCCCCGCGCGGGTGAGTAGTACTCCGAGCTATTTATTTTAATTAATTTGCATTTATTGCGTGCTGTGTTTTCCTTGCACTTAACTTATTGTTTTACTTAAGCTTGATTAAATAAACTGAGCATGTTCCTACCTTAAGTTAGGTGGTTCAAATTAAGGGATACGAGTAACATTCTCAAGAAAAATTTTTAAATACATGTATTTTGCAACATTACTTTTTTATTCGTAATCTAATTATATACTACGTGGGGGGAGAATCAAATCCAATTAATACATTTTTTTAACTAAACCTACATTCAAAATAAAAGGGTGTCAAATTACACAGTGTTACAAAATTGACAAAAGTGAATGAACTTTTGAAGTGACCTAGTAGAGATTGTTTATCTGGTTGAAAATAACACAAAACCATGTTTGAAATTTTTCTAACACCCTAAAAATCTAAAGTTATTGTCAAAAAACCGTTTTTCGGCGCATTTTCGCTTTAAAAAATTCCTACTCGAAAAGTTTTCGACCAATTTGAAAAAGTTTTGGCAATTTTTATAGCTTAAAAATGTAGCTTACAGGAAAAAAATAACTTATTGTTTGTTGCGAATGAGAAATACAAAATTTTTGTTTGGAAATATGAATCTTTCACTTTTTTTCACTTTTTTACGACTTTGACGAAATTTTTTTAAAACAAAACACAAATATTTCTCAATGATGCACACCTGTTTTTGTTGTCTAGTCAATTACGAATAAAACAAGACAAATTTCATTTCAAAGAACGAAAATTGATGATGTTATGACGATTTTTCCCCCTAAAAAAACAATTACACAGTGGTACAAAAACATGGTTTTGTGATATATTCGACCATATTCGATATATTCAAAAGTTCAATATCATTGTTACACTGTGTTATCCAACGAACCCTTACTCTCCACTCTATTTAAATAAGTTTATCCAATAATTCGTTCCAGAAACATTCACAAATTGGGATTATTCAAAGTAAGGTTACTCTAAGGGCTAGTGGCAAAGCTACTTACTTTTTATTCACTATATCCTTTGAAATGATAAATCCATTTTGCTGACAATAAATTTAACTTTAAAGGATAAAATTCACTCTTTTGTAGTTTTTTTTATGAAATTCCCCACATTGTTATACTCAATATTTCACATTTTAAGCTTACAATAAGCTGCACCTGCATTTATAATTTTTAAAGCTTTTTTATAACTTTAACCTAATGCCGCACATGCAAACGAGTTATTACTTTATGTTTAAATTTTATTTATTTATATTAGAAATCTGAGAGTTTCTGCTAGCAGCAATCAAACGTTTTTACCTACAAGCTTAAATATATTCCGACATATTTTTGCATTTTCTTCCATTCATGACAGCCGTTGAAAATGGGTTAGCTTATTCGATAACACTTTATGAGTTTTTGTTTTTGCTCTTTTTATATTTATTTATTATTTTTTGGGAGTACTTTTCTGTGTTCAAATTTATTTTGGTAGGAAGCTTAAAACTCTCGGAGGCAAACCAAGCGCGGCGGAATTTCAAAACAAACTGACTGTGTGAATTTTCCAAACTGGTCCATTGGCTCCGACAGCCAAATGGAAAACAGCAGCAGCCGCATCAGCAGCGCCGTCGACGTCGTTCGCTCTCTTAGTTTTCCTCTCAACTTTACGAGTTGCTCTCTGTCCTTCTTGTGGCTCTCTCTCTTACTGTGGAACAGGGGGAAATTTTCCTGACATTGTTTGGGAAATTCTGCGCGGAAATTGCCGCTGTTCTATGGGCTACGAGCACGGGGTGTGGGCAGTTGGCCACGTGCTTTGGCTCTATCCATGGCTGTCAACATTGGGTACGTGATTCTGGCACGGGTTCCCGTCCCCTCCGAATCGTGCGTATTTTATGAATGAATTATATACCTACGGAGCAGCGGAACCGAACAGAACAAATCATTGGGACTGTAGTTTGAGGGCCCCGGACTGAGGGCGCTATATGTACATGTGTATATGCCGCGGAAGTTTTAGGCTGTTAGCTTCCCAGCATTCAATTGGTGCGAGTTAAATGGAAGTAATCTTGGACGTTGATGCACTACGGTCAGTACACTCAAGTGGCCCGTATGACACCAAGCACGTGCTTGTTCGTGTTAGGTGTTAGTAGGCACGAAAGTTGAAAGTATAGAAAAGGAATTCGAGGAAGTAACTACTGGCGTGCTGCCAGATTGTTTGCTTGCATGCGTACTAAGTGGGTTAGTATTAACGTTTTTAGTTTAGGAAGGCTATCTACGTTTGAAATGATTATGTACAAATCGTTATAATTTGCACATAAGACTCTAAAGGGTTCATGCAGTTGAAAGGACGTCCTACAATGGCGCAGCACTAAGGGAATATAGGATCTTGTATTTCTACTCGGTACGTGAAAGTTAAGCTGACCCAACAAGTCACCACTTTCCACGTCACCGTGGATAAGGTTATAAATAAAGGTAATGCCAAGCATGGTTCTACGGTTGGATAAGGATGGTGAGTTAATAAGGAGGAGTCTACTAGAATAGGAATGTAACCTCTGGTTTGCATCCCAGTTTAAGCCGCGTAAAGCGAAAAGTAAAAAGTTCTTTTGAACCGACTCAATGCGTTTACTGTGGACCCCATACTGAGGGCTCCAAACGCAGGATCCATATTCTAAGATAGGACGAACTAAAGAAATATATAGAGATTTTGTAACGTACGGGTCATTGAATTCTTTCGACCAACGTTTAATAAATCCAAGCACACCTCTGGCTTTATTCACCATGCATGAAATATGATCAATAAAGTCAAGTTAAGGATCCAGTCGGACAATCGTCAACTAAAGCAATTCTTTCCAAAGAGCAGCAGTTCAGTGTGTAAGTTGCAAGCTTGGGAGCGACACGAGAGAATGTCATAAGCTTGCATTTAGAGCCGTTTAAGTTTA
>VNJU01008661.1:0-14075 GCA_008042675.1 Drosophila seguyi
AACGCGCACCACCATCAGTGGGGAAGCACTGAGACCAATGACAGGGGTGAGTCTCTTTTTGATTTTATCCTTTCATCTAACCTACTGGTGGGAAATTCGGGTAACGAACCCACCCTTATTACTAAAAATCGTAGGGAGGTCCTAGATATCACCCTTCTTACTGAATCCCTCAGGGACACCCTGACCACAGATACATCCAATTTAGGCTAGGCTTCGATAGGTTTTACGCAGTCATATTCCGGAACCCCCGGAGGACTGACTGGGCGAAATATAGATACCAGCTGAGCAAGATCCTTAAACCCCCTCCAGCCCCAACCAACTCAGACTACTGTCCAGAGGGGCTGGAGCACCTCGTTAAAACCTTCACCGATGCTTGTAGCACGGCTCTGGACAGGTCCTGCCCCCGTAGTAGGAATGGGGGGAAGACGGGGAAGAAACCACCGTGGTGGTGTAAAGAACTATGCTGCCTCAAGAAGACTGCGAGGTTTCTTTCAATCTAGCCCGGAGCGCCAACACGGACGCAGCGAGGCGCCTCTAGAAAACTAACTTGTCCTTATACAATAGGGAATTAAGAAAGGCTAAAAGGGACTGGTCCGACTTTTGCTCAGGAATCCAGGATTACTCAGAGGCGTCTAGTCTGAGGAAGGTCATTTCGACGACGCCCCCTAACACGGGCTTCGTCAAGCGCCCTGACGACAGCTGGACCACCTCCAGCGAGGAAACCCTTGGGGTTCTCCTGGATGCCCACTTCCCTGCATGTACGTCTCAGAGCAGCCCGCCTAACCCCCCGACATGGCTGGGTCCGTCCAATTTGGGACACTTCCTTAGTGAAAGGAACATCAAGTGGGCAATTAACAGCTTCAGCCCATACAAATCCCCAGGGGTGGACGGTATCATACCTGCACAGCTTAGCTATGCAGCTGAACTATCCACGCCCTGGCTTTGACTGATCTTTTCGATCATCCTCGACTCAGGGGTCATTCCGCTCAAAAGTAGTGTTCATTCCCAAGGCAGGCAAGCCTTCGCACTGCACGCCCAAGGACTACAGGCCGATAAGCCTCTCCTCGTTTCTACTCAAGACGCTGGAGAGACTCATTAGTCTGCACCTAAGAATCACTATTCCCCCAATCATCCTTATCAGAATGCCAACATGCGTATAGGAAAGGCAGATCAACAGAGACAGCACTCCATTCGCTTACCTCATTAATTGAAAAATAGCTCCACGGAAAGGAGTTCACACTCGTCGCCTTCTTGAATATAGAGGGCGCTTTCAACAACATCCTTCCAGGCTCAATCACAACGGCACTGACTAAGCTGGCGATTGATCAACACACAGTGGGTCTCATCGACCGGATCTTGCGTAGCAGAACGGTGGAGGCAACACTGGGGGGGTCAACCATCTCCAGACAAGTCAACAGAGGCACACCCCAGGGTGGAGTACTCTCCCCTCTCCTATGGAATGTGGCGTTCAATGAACTGCTACAGGGCATAGAGGAGGGCGGCTGTCGGGTTGTGGCTTACGCGGATGATGTAGCTTTAGCGTTCACGGGTAAATTCCCACAAACCATATAAATAAATAAATAAAGATTCATTAATAAAAGCAGAAACGTTGCAAAACCATACAGAGATAGTAGTAGGAGAATACAATAATATAGTTACCTTAGTAAATAGCTATAAAAATAGATTCACACCTGAGCACTGTAACAAATGTTTAAGGGTAATAAAATCCCTAAACACAAGATAAACTAATATCAGGAAAAGAAGACATATTCTGATTAACATGACAGAAAGCCTAAGTCAGTTGGTGGAATTCGATCCCGACCAGTTCAAAGGTCTAGACGAATCTATTCATTCAAGCGACGCTGAATCCGATAGTGACATTGGAACACTAGAAGGAAGCGATCGAATTGAATAAGCCAGAAACAATAACATTTTCTGAAATGTCACAGATATTGACAGAATTTATCAAGCTAGCCACAACTCTGATACCAGAGTTTGATGGTAGGCACGAAAATTTACAAAGTTTTTTAGATGCTCTAGGTCTATTAGACACTTTAAAAGGCACTCATGAGACGACAGCGATAAGCCTTGTAAAAACTAAACTTAAAGGCCATGCAAGGAATCTTATAAGTAATGAGCAGACAATTGCTGCAATCATTACCCAACTGTCAAGTGCAGTGAAAGGAGAATCGGTAGAAGGTATACCTGCCAAGCTTCTCGATCTGCAACAGAAAAATAAAACGGCTAACCACCCAAGAGGTGGAGGAATTGACAAAGGCCCTTGAAGGCGCCTATATCAATGAAGGTCTCAGCCAATCCCTTGCAAATAAATACAGCACTCCATTGCTCCATTGATAAGGTAAAACTTATCATGCAAGCAGGCATATTCACAAACATGAATGATGCAATTTTTAAATTTGTAAACAGTTGCACGGAGATAACAGGTCAAAGTAACACTGAACTCTATTTTCGAAGAGGTGCAAATAACAATAATAGAGGAGGCCGATTTTAAAATCGTGGCAGAAATAGCAACCACAACAATTACAACCGATAACAATTACAATTACAACAATAACAATAATAATAACTATAATAACCGTGGAGGATGACGAGGTCAAAACCAAGGAAGAGGCCGAGGTAACTGCAACCAGGGCCACAATTACAACAATGTGAGAATGACGTAAAATACGTCGGAAAACTCACAGAACCCTTTAGAAAACAATCAATAAATGCATAAGTTCATTCCATCAATTATAGTCTTAATATATCTGTAACTTTTTATAATCATTCAACTGAAAATAAACTAACATTCCTCATAGATACTAAAAGTAAATTCTGATAACTTCAAAATTCAGGATGAAAAAATAATAAACGTCCAAGGCATAGGCCAAGGTGTAATAAAGTCTCAAGGAAGAACCTCAATAGGACTTCAATCAACAAAATATATTATTCCACAAGAATTTCATTTGGTAAACTTAAATTTTTCAATACCATGTGATGGAATAATAGGCATTGATTTTATAAAAAAAATTAATTGTCAACTAGATTTCAAGCCAAGTGATGACTAGTTTATAATTAGACCCCAAAATTTAAACTATCCAATGTATGTTCGTTCCGATAACATATAGCGCTGGCAACAATACAGTTTTTCTGCCAGCCAGATCACAAGTTATTCGGAAAATATACCGTAAATGATTACATATTTGTTCCTAATCAGGAAATACATAATGGAATTTATGTTCCAAATACAATAGCAGCATCCAAACATGTATACATTCGACTTCTAAATACAACTAATTTTGACCAATTGGTCAAAGTAAACAAAATCCAATATGAAAACCTATAAGATTATGACATTCAAAACACCAATACAGAAAACAGAATCAAACAAGTACTTTCAAAACTAAAGAAAAATTTTCCAGAGCAATTTAAAAGTCAATTTACTGAATTATGCACAAAGTATAGTGATGTGTTCGGACTGGAAACCGAATCAATATCAACAAACAATTTTTATAAACAAACGTTAAGACTTAAAGGTGATGAACCCATTTATATAAAAAACTACAGAAGCCCGCATAGCCATATTGAAGAAATTCAAAAACAAGTAGGGAAATTAATTAACGACAAAATCGTAAAACCGTCTGTATCTGAGTACAACAGCCCACTCTTGCCAGTTCCGAAAAAATCATTACCGAATTCAAAACAAAAGAAATGGCGATTAGTAATTGACTATCGTCAAATCAATAAAAAACTTCTTTCCACTTCCAAGAATTGATGACATTTTAGATCAACTTGGTCGAGCTAATTACCCATTTTAGACCATACATTTATGGCAAACATTTCACTATTAAAACGGACCACAGACCATTAAGTTATCCATTTTCTATGAGTAATCCGAGTTCTAAATTAACTCGCATGCGGCTAGAGCTTGAAGAATACGACTTCACTGTAGAATACCTAAAGGGAAAAGATAATTTCGTAGCAGACGCACTTTCGCGTATAAATATAAAAGAACTCAAAGACATGCAACATAAAGTCCTGAAAGTCACTACCAGGCAACAAAGTAGACATGATAAAAACTGTACAGTAACAAATAAGGAACTATTGCCTGCCAAAGTATCCAAAATGTATCTAAGCCCAATGTACACGAAGTCATAACAAATGATGAAGTACGAAAAGTAGTGACCTTGCGAATAACCGAATCTTTTTGTTTACTAAAACGAGGAAATAAAGATATTGCAAGAATTGATGTTGACGATTTATATACCAATAGAATTCTAGATTTAGGTCAGTTCTTTCAAAGGCCGGTATGCTAAAAATCAGCCAACTCAAAGTGGCACAGAGTGAAAAAATCTTTGAATCCATTTTAATAGATACTTTCAAATATATGGGGAAAAAGAAATTGAAATACCCCAGCCTGTGACCATTATACAAACTGAAAAATACTGTCTACATTTCATGACGATCCAATTCAAGGAGGTCATACAGGCATTACAAGAACGCTAAAATAAAACGACACTTTTATTGGAAAAATATGACTCGTCATATAAAAAGAGTACATACGTAGATGTCATAAATGCCAAATGTCAAAAACAACGACACATACAAAGACCCCAATGACTAACACAGAAACCCCAACAAATGCTTTCGATATAGTGATAGTGGACACCGTTGGACCACTACCAAAATCAGAATATGGCAATGAATACATTGTCAAACTAATATGTGATTTAACAAAATATCTGGTAGCCATACCAATCGCAAACAAGAGCGCAAATACTGTCGCGACAGCTATATTCGAAAATTTTATACTAAAGTACGGTCCCATGAAGACGTTCATTTCGGACATGAGTACCGAGTATAGAAACAAAGTAAGTTTAGATATGTGTAAATATACCACCAGACTTTAGGGACAATAGAACGAAGTCATAGAACATTCAATGAATACATTCGTTCATATATTTCTGCAGACAAAACTGATTGGGACGTTTGGATATAATATTTTACCTATTTTTTCAACACAACACCATCAGTCACGCATGAATACTGTCCATATGAACTAATCTTTGGTAGATTACCAAGACAGTTCGTAGATTTTAATAAAATAGATAGAGTAGAACCACTATATAATGTAGAAGATTACTCTAAGGAAATAAAATTTAGATTAGAAATAGCATATAACAGAGCTAGACTTATGTTAGAACAAGAAAGGAAGGAAACTTCGGCATGCCGAAGTTAAGATACCCTTGCAGTAAGTAGAAGAAGAAGAATATTCGCTTTCTCGGGTACTGACATTAAAAAAATGCTGCGGGCAGAAAATGTTGCCAGCGAAGAATGTTCCTAGCGAAAAATGTTGCCAACTAAATGCTGAGAGCAACAAAATTAAAACCGAAATACTGAAATAATACAAATTGGCCATGTCTTAAATTTTATGAAAATATGTGGAAAGTTGGCAAGTTCGATTTTTTCCTCATAATTGTCCGATCGGTCCTATGGCAGCTATATGATATAATTTTCCGATTTTGATAAAATTAAAACGAAATTATTGAGTAATACAAAATGGCCAAATCTCAAATTTCATGCAAATATCTTAAAAATTGTCTGTTATACTTTTTTCATTAAGGGGGGATATACATGTAACACTTTCAAAAAATCTATATTTTTTAAATATTTTTTTCTTAAAGTTTGATATCTTTAGAATGTCTGGTCCAAGTTTCAAGTCAAAATTCGACAAAGTGACTAAGTTATAGTCGAAAATGCATGCCTCCCTTCAACAAGCGCCGAGCGCGCTCAAGGCCTCGCAGGTGTCTCTTGCTCATGTTGTTTTTTTTTGCCTATTCTCCTTCACGAAATACGTTATGAATCGTCATAAAGGTGACAAACGTAGTTAAAACGTAGAATGAATCGTTTAACGCCTCAGTTTGGCGCTTGACCATTTGAATTCGGGGATATTGTGGATATCGCAACATTTCTCGCCACTGAAATTTTCAACGAGAGCTACACCGACTTTTTATCGACGATGGATCTACTGGAACTGAAGTGGACAAGCATCGAGTGAAGCGTGCGAAGGAACGCTGCAGTTGGTCCACGAAGAAGGCTGCTAAAAGGCAAGCACGAGCCGTAGAAAACGAATTTTACGAAGAATCCGAGTGTCTAATATACGGCCCGGGAATCGCAGATTATTCTTTTCCAAAATTAGTGACAATCGTGACCGATGAGTTGAATGCAAAATGTTTCCTTTTGTAGAAAAACTTTGGAGCTCGTTTTCTCAAAATCATGTTTTTTAAGCCGGCCGTCAATTTTACGAGAAAACTATTCAATCAATTCACATAAAGTAAATTTTTTTATTTGAAGCATTCGATATTTAAGTGCGTGACAGAGCGATATTCCATAAAAATAGCGTTTTGACTTTCTAATTCACGAAAAATAATCCTTTTTTGTTTCAGATTAAAAATAAACACAGGAGATTGACGGTCTCAACCGTCTTCTCAGTCGACGCTGTCAACGGGATCGGCCATATTTCCGCCATTTTTATTTTTATTTTATGTTCAAAATTTTTTTTGTATAGCCAAAAGATGCCTCTAAATATAAGCAAGACAAATCTGACTCGCTTTTTTCATTCTCCTGGTATTTAATGTGTAAAAATCACCTTTTTCAAAGCTTCTACATGTATATCCCCCTTAAAGGACCCTTTTAGTGTAGCGGCCGGTTTTCGAGCCAAATTTTCGAAAGTGGATTACAAAAAAACTATTTAAGATTTTTTAATACGGTTTTCTTTTATTGTTTTTATTAAGTTCTGAACTTTACAAAAAAATATCGTTTTAATTTCCAAGTGTTTCGGTAATCCTCCTATGTGCTCTTGAATGTGCACTTGTCAAAAAGTAGGTTGGTGCACGGGGTCACCACTTTTGAGAGTTTGGGCAATCTGACTCACGAAAACGAAACAAATTATTATTTGTAATCCAGCTTTCTATCGCATGACGACAGCGTTTACAAAAATCTGGAAAATTATGAACTTTAGAAAACAAAAATTTTGTGTACTATTTTTTTTCTGCTAAATAAAAATTTTTGAAAAAACCTTCGTCATACCATAGCGATATGTCTCCTTAACAAAGAAAAATAAATTTTGTCCCAAATGTCCCAGCCGTTTTTCTGAAAATGCATACCCCACCACCAAAAACACAACTTTTCAGAAGAAGCATTTAAAGACTGAGCATTTAAGCTGAGGGACCGCGCGCGGCCGTAATTGACCCTCTATAACTTCCGAACGAGGGCATATACAGGTAAAACCTTTCGTAGGCATATTTCTAACATCATCAGGATGAGAAAAAATAAAAAAAAAATGATTTTTTCAACCCGTTACACTAGAAGGGTCCCTTAAAATGTATAAGCTATATCATATAGTCGTCCGACCCGGCCGGTTCCGACTTATATAGTAGTGAGAGCATATAGAAGACTATCTGCAAAGTTTCATTCAGATAGCTTAAAAACTGAGGAGGGACTAGTTTGCGTAGAAACGGACGGACGGACGGACGGACAGACGGACATAGCTAGATCGACTCGGCTTTTGATGCTGATCAAGAATATATATACTTTATAGTGTCGGAAATGTCTCTTCCACTGCGTTGCAAACTTCTGACTAAAATTATAATACAGAGATAACATTATAATAAGAGATAAAAAGCAAAAAAAAAAAATAAAAATATATAATCAATGAAACGTTTCATTTAAGAAAAGGTCTGATCAACCAAAAAAAAAAAAAAAAAAAAAACAAAAATAAAACTATTCTTCTAAGAAAGTTAAACATAAAACAAAACATAACGTAATGCAATATACAAAGAAAAAATAAACATTTTTGTTATTACACACAAATGCTTTGAGACAAACCATTGCTAATAATTAAGAATATAACAAGAAACAAATCAATATCATTTCAAACAAAAAATTATATATTTTGTAACACAATATATTAACACTAAAACTAAATGATTACATGTATTACGTAATTTCTTTAAAACGGGAGGTGTAGCATATCTACCCTACCAATACAATAAATGATTGGGTATAACTTAGCGTCATAATAAATATAAATATACAAATACCCAAAAGACCACCAACAACTATATAAGCATTCCAGCGCCCAAGTAATACGATCTAACACATATACTTAAGCCGATGGCGGAGCGTGGGAATGCTGAGCATGCACTTTGCAGGTCAAGTGGTCATGCCTTCTGCATACATATGTATATGTATAAATGTAATTCAAAATACATAGATATAAGCATTGTATGTGCGAGTTAGCTGATCCCAACTTCAGCACATTTTTTTCATTCAATAAAGAAACCTCAAGAAGAACAGAAGTTCTTTTAATTTCATTTGGTGACTTAGAGGACCTTTTATCATTTGGTGACTGAGAGGACCTTTTATAGTAGTGAGAGCGTAAAGAAGTACATCTGCATAATTTAATTCACATAGCTTAAAAACTGAAGGTCAAGTTTGCATAGAAACAGACAGAAGGACAGACGGACACGGCTAGATTGACTCGGCTGTTGATGCTGATCAAGAATATATATACTTTATAGGGTCGGAAATGTCTCCTTCACTGCGTTGCAATCTTCTGACTAAAATTATAATACCCTGCAACGATATAAAAATATCGTCAAGCCAAACATGTTCGTCGAAAAAATTCGTTGATCATTGTTTTAATAACCTTCGCTGCTCATATCTCTTAGACTTCGCTATCTTTTTGTTTTAATTGTTAAAAAAAAACTGATTTAAAGTGGAATATTGTGACCAATATCAGTTATAAATCGTGCGTCACTACCAAATTTTCCTTATCTTTAAATACACAAAAACTAGCGATTGTAAAAATTATCTGTACTTGTTAACAAAAAATATCAGAGATTGCGTTGTTTATAATTTATATAATTTATCGAGAATACAAATAATTTCTTGATACACTATGGTCAGTACACTCAAGTGATCTTGTGAAACCATTGGTTATTAAATTAATATATATAATTCTTCTATATATCTAGTAGTAGGCGGGTACCAGAGATCGCCACCGGTGCCTGATTAAAGCACTACAAGTATACTCGCATAAAAAGCGGTGGCGGTGTTACTCACACCGCATCAAATGCGGTTGCTGTGTTACTCACACCGCATCAAATGCGGTTGCTGTGTTACTCACACCTCATAATATGCGGTTGCGGTGTTTTACCACCGAAAGGTCTGTGTGTAGGACACAGACAGGATACACAAAAATATGCGGTGGAATAAGACACACTCAAAAATATACTCTGTCTCTTTCACGCGCGGCAATTCTGTAAGTCGCACACCGGTTAGCAGAATACACATGCCTAAAATATACCAAGGCCAATGTCACACAAGGAAAATAATTACAATATGCTAGAAAATAAGTTTAAAGTTGCTTTTGCATATTTCGTTTTGATCTCCTTTTTAAAAACGGTGCATTGTCACCAAAAATGTTTGTGTGGTTTTTGCACACACAATTGTATATGCGGTGGCCGCTTAAACGAGTAAAAAGTCAACCAATCAGTAGGTACCTAGTCATATTTGGCACCACATAGAAAGAGTGCACAGAAGAAACGAGTAAAAAAACACCGCATCATGTTTTGATGCGGTGCTTTGTGACGCGAGTCTACAAATACTGTGTGTGTATGCAGTGTACTTGTAGTTGCGGTTGACTAATGCAGATCTCTGGCGGGTACAATCCGATTGGGTCATCACTTTCATGGTGAATGGAGCGCACAAAGGCACGCCGCCAAGTGGGGTTCTTCTGTCGCCCCTCATATAAAAGCTGGTGGTCAACGACCTCATCAGGAGAATCGACAGGAAATCCCCAAAGATAACAGCTTATGCAAACGAGTCTGTCCAAAACAACAACATTCATGGGACCTGACGACTGGAAAACAAGTCAAGACCATGCCCGACACCTCAATATATGCATCGACGGATCTTAATTGGAAGGACTTTTCTATTTTTTGTATTTTCTTTTATTAAAGAATGTCTGATGCAAGTTTCAAGACAAAATTAAAATAAAAATTCACGCCTCCGTTCAAGGAGCGCCCTATATTGACAATTTTTAAATGCGTTTTTCTCGAAACTATATTTCCCAAATCGGTACCAGAAATATATCGAAAATCATTGAGCCGATTGACTGACTTGAAATTTTCTGTGGATATTCTATACATAAATATATTTTTTAAAGATTATTATTTTTTTTATTGTGCAAATAAGAACGTTTATTATTATGAAAACCGCAACTTTAAGTTCAAACGACCCCCATTTTGTCAAAAATTTATATTTCTAAAATCGGCTATGATAAAGACAAGATGATTATAGTATCTATTTTAATAATCTTTTTTGGTTTTTAATTTTAGGTGGTTTTTGAGGTAACGGCATCTGGTACCGAATACCTCTACTTTTTTTTACCTTAATTAAAAAATAAAATATTCCGTTAATTAAAAAAATGTTTTAAATAATCTTAAAAAATTTAAGTGTACTCTTTTACCTAAAAAAACCCCTTTTTGCTCTCTAGGTGTATTGTCCCCTTAAAAAAATTAAAATTTGGGAGGAAGAATTGGGCATTAAGTTACTTGATTAACCAGGAAATAGCCTCTACATTAACCGAATCGAGAATGTCTGGGTCCTTATGGCAGAGAACAGTAATTTGCAGGATTAAAGAAATTAATAGAAGTTTGGTTCGATTATATAAAGAGGAAATATTTAGGAACTTTATACAATTCGATCCCCAATAGGGTAAAATTTGTAATTAAGTAAGGGGGTATTCTGGTCTAGAAGCATGAATTTGAGGTACTTTTTAAAGTGTCGTAAAAAAAAGGCAAATAATATTTTTACTATCCATTTTTTTTATTAGTTATTTGTTAATTTTAGAAGAGTACAGAAAAATTATGAGCTGACAAAGTGGGGGGTCTCTAAAAATTTCCACCTGACCATGCCCATGATTTCAACCCTCCTAGTTATCTGACACCAAAAAGAAAAGATTATTAATTTAGAATAATGTCGCAATGGTCGGATCTAGGGAAAAGGGGAACATTTTTTTTTCACAAAATGGCGGCTGCCTGAAAAAAAATTAGTTTTTTTTTTATTACTTTTTTGACTATTTCGAATTTTTTTAAAATAGTAAAAATAAAAATTTGGGGATGGGGCTAGTTCCAACCATAGACAAGCCTATAAAAAAGACTAAAAATTTCAAGGAAATCAGTCCCGTAGAACCTGAGAAATCGCGGGCATCGTTCCGAAAAAGACAGTTTTAAGAAAAACGCGTTTAAAGTTTTGCTTTCCGGCCAAAACAGTGTGGATGCCGATCAGAAAATGCCTATATCTCCGAAAATAATTTGAATTTTGAAAATCCTCTTGTACACATATTCTTGAATAGTTAAACTTTGAAAATATAAAAAATCCATTTTTTTTTTAATTTCTAGACCAGAATACCCCTTAAAGCAAAAAATGGTTTTAAAAAATACTAATTTAATTTTTAACAAAAAAAAAAATACAATTAAATTGATACAAAATATAAGTACACTTTTGAAATAAAAAAACATTATTTGTTACATAATTGCTATACCAGAAATATTATACTTTTTTTTTTAAGAAATTATAGCTAGAAATTATAGAGTGATAATGAGTCTGAAGTACAATTTTTTTTCAATAAAAAAAAAAAACAATATATAAAAATTGATATGCACTTTTATTTAGAAATGTTATATTAATAATAAAAAAATGTTGTTACAATTTGTATAATTTTTATAGAAACCCCAAGCAAATTTACATAGAAGTTTGTTTAAATTTATGCTGCGGCTTATTATGTGTACAAAAATATCAGGATACGTTGGCTGGGAAATATTTCCAGAAATAAGAACTTGTTAACCAACAAGTCTTAAGATAACACAAGTCAACACAGTTTATGCGTGGGTTATTACCAGTCTTTTACTACGCAGAATTCGAATGCGGCGTCGGAATTTGCACATCCCGGAAAAGGTACTAAGGTGATGTAGAGGAATCAAAAAAATTTGTTGGTTTGTCTCTCCCATTACATCATTTATTGGAACTCTTACTCTAAATTTAAGACGTCAGACAAACATTTTTTTTGCAACGTTGGGGAGTTTTAAAGTATGCAAGGCTTCAGCCAGTTTTTCAAATTTTATCTATTGTGCATTGAGTTAATCATTTTAGAGTAAACTGCTTACCTGAGGTGTAATTTCACCAAAAAGAACGATGGCCAATGTGGAAAATATAACGGCAAAAAGTCCAGAAGTTAAACCATCCAGCAGAATGGTAAAGGTTGAGTTAACCAACACATTACCCAAGAGAATACTGCACAACAGATAATTACCTTGATCTCGAACTGGTGCAATTTTTGATGCATATCTCTTTTCTTTTTCCGTACCAGTGTTTCGCAGTATCTAATATGTTACAATATGACGATGGTGTTGAAAAGATTTAAAAATTTAGTTAATGGAGTCACCTTTAATTCTGTGCGGTCCATAGCCATCAAACCCAAGTTAAGCCCAGAAAATAGAGCAGAAAAGCAAAGACATGTTACTATTATTATTATGGCTATCCAAACCGGTAATAATGGTTTATGTGTTTCAATTTTAAGATAATTGGAGTTTCCTTGGTGAGCCAAGGGCGATGTTGTTTCTGCTGTGCTATTCTAAAATAAATAACATTTTGGTAAATTATATTCAAACAGATTAAGTTATTTTAAAAACACTTGCATTATTTTTTTCCTCTGCAGTTTTGGCACAAATATAAAATACACCTAAAGTTGAGGGAAATTTAGCAATGTACGTCGCTGAGAACCCATCATTGGAAACTTCAAACGGGGTAAAAAGATCTGTGGCTGGCTTGAGGCATGGACCACCGTATTCATTTGCCTCAGTGGTAAATGTTATTACGGTATTTTTTCGTAAGCCACTGCCGAAAACCCTAAACGTTTGATCTTTATCTATCAACACATTAGGTATTCCATTTTTTGTTTCTACTGTGTCATCTTCTAATCGTATTCCCACAACTCGAATAGTATTCACACGACTTCTATAAAGAAAGAAAGTAAAGCCGTTTAATAAAATGCAAAATGTATAATAACCTAGAAATTAAGTAACATGAAAATTATGGTAATTCTATCCAAATGCTTTGGATTCAAAATCACTGTTGTATTCCTTGTATTCCATGTATTCCTTAAGCAATGCACATTGGTCTAGATTTCGTTTTTTTTTTTACATAAAGTCAATATATTAATGTTAATATATCGTATTTAAAACCTTATCTTAAGCTTTTTACGAACTTTCAAAGTAAAGGTCTTGATCAGCTGAGTGCGCGTAAGGAATTTGCGCAGTTTTTTTGTTTACTTTGGCATATCACACGTGGTTTACTACGCTCCCAAAAATTTAAGTAAAATATGGAAATTAAAGGTCAAGGTACATACAGCTGCGAAAAAAAAAATAGCACCAACTTCCCAACCAAAGTTTAAATAGGTGTCCTACGTACATTTTTGGGTTTAAAAAGAGCTAAAATACATTTTTAGAAAGTTATAACCCTTAACTAATTAGGAAATAAAAAACAACTACAATTGTTCTATGAATTCTTAACTTATTTAAGGAACTTTATTGAAAGTAACAAAATTAGGCGAAAAAAATAATAGCACCACTTCAGAAAAAATGCTTTAAACTCAAAATATAAACTAAATAGTAACAAATTCACTAATAACAAATGATTGCGTATTAAAACTACACTCATTCCACTAATTTAATATTTGGTAGTGTATCCCTTATTAGCAATAACAGCTGCGCAGCGTTTTGGAATGGAGTCAACCAGGTCCTGGCACCATTTTGGGGATATTTCGCCCCAGGACTCCTTAATCACGGCCCATAGCTTTTCGTTATTAGTTGCCTTAGAAGCTGAAACTGCCTTTTTAATATCCGACCAAAGATTTTCGATGGGATTGAGGTCTGGCGACTGTGCAGGCCACTCCAAAACATGAACTGATTTATTTTGGAACCATTCCTTGGCTTTCCTGCTGGTGTGCT
>VNJU01008662.1:0-10966 GCA_008042675.1 Drosophila seguyi
AGGGCCGCCCTGCCAGAACTGTCCGTTGCCCAGTCGCGGCTGCTGCCTACCCTGTAGGGCTCGCTGAGGAATGCCACCTCCGAGCCGAGCTCGCGATCCGTCTGGGTCAGGAAATCCTGCGCGGCTCTGCAGTGATTCAGGTTCAGCTGAATCAACTGCATTAAGGCCTGGATTTCGCGATCCCACTGCTTGCGGCTGGGCAGCCTCTGCCGCCCGCCCAGTGCCTCGTCTCCATCTTTCCAGCCGCTGAGCAGATGAAGCATGATGCCTCCTTGCTGCACGTGGCTGCCTTGTGCCCCGGCTTGCCGCATTTGATGCAGCACCCACTCCAATCAACAGGGCTATTGCAGTGGGCTGCGATGTGCCCCAGTTCCAGGCATCTAAAGCACCTCGGTGGGGCCTGTCTCTCCCGGATCCTGCAGATGGTCCACCCAATCCGGACTTCTCCGCGTTGTAGGACAGCCTTGCCCAAAGGGACGAGCAGGCTGATCATCGCCGATTGGGTCTCTGCATACCCGCGGCGCATGCTACGGATCTTTATCCGCTCCGGCTCAATGCTGAATTGGCCCGCGATGGCTGCGCAGACCTCCTCCTTCGTGGAGATGGAGTCGATGTTACGCACCTCCAGGACGAGCACCTTTGACTCTTCCGTCGTGGTACGCACTGACGCTGCGTCACCGAGCACCTTTTCGATGCACTCCTTCATGGCCTCAGCGCTCTCAGTGCTGCCTTTGGCCACTTCCAGTAGCAGGTTGCCGTTGGTGGAGCGGCGAACCTTGGAGACACAGCTGCCCAGTTCCGACAGTTGTTTGTCGTCCCTCCTAGTCACCATAGCGAGCACTTCGCTATAGGACTTGCCATTCGCCTGCACTATGACGGAGTCGGGGCGTGTGCGACGCGCCGTCCTTGGTTTCCTCGCGACCAATTCCCAGTCATGCTCGGGAATAGCGCGGCTCTCGGGATTCCGGGCGGCTGTGTGTGACGCCTCGGCCTTTCTGCTGCGGGATGCGAGGTGGAGGGGCCTCCGATGCAGATGGTGAAGATCCCTGCACGAGGTGCTGGCTAAGCCTTCGCCATGGCTCCGTTTGAGCTGCAGCCTCAGAGGGGTTTAGGGATTCGTCTGTATGCTGCAGACCAATTGCGGTTTTTTTGCGCCTAGGAGTGTCGATCTGGACCGTCTCCTGCATGACTGAAACCTCCGGCAAAGCCGCTTATTGCCGCTTTCAGCTGCTGCGTGGATGGGTAGAGGGTCTTCTGCATCCTCAGAAGAAGGCCCCATAGGCTGTCCTTCGCAGGCCTTGGACGCTGTCTTTCAGTCCCTGGAGTGATGGCTCCGTTTTAACGATCCTCAGCATATCCACGTAGGATCCATCGCTGCACTTAATCAGAATTGCACCTGGTCGCTGCTTCCTGGGCATCGTATTGCGAGGCTCCTCTTGGTGTACGCTGCTTTCAGCTCTGGGGTGGAAAGACTTGGGCTTCAGTTTAGTCTTGTCCTGCTGCCAAGGCACAATTGCAGGCCTGCTTGCAGGTGGATCGCGAGGAATCTTGCCAACCAGAGTGGGCGTGGTCTGCTGGCTTTCACAAGCTGTGGAACCGTTATTGCGGCAACTCCTTCATTGCGATCAGCAATCGTCCCCTGGGTGACGTAGCTGACTACTTTTTTGTTGTTGCTCTTCGTGCTGGTGAATGTGACAATCATTTTGTCTAGCATTCCCCCAGTATTCAGCTAGAGCTGGTGCCCTCGCTGCATCCCTGCATCTCTTCGGAGTGGCCATCTCCTCCTCGCTTCGCCGAAGACGAATATCGGCCCATTTATTTTCGGGTGCGTCTCCTGCAATGTATCAACATTGTATTGCAGCTCTCTATTTTATTCTTGGTTGAATGCATCGTGAATCGATCGATTTGGAGCAATCATTGCTTTTTCAATCAGTAGCTTGTTTGCAATAGTCAAGCATTGATCCTCCATCAGAATCAATCCTTAATTCTAGATTATATTATTATCAGGTTATTTTGATATCAGGATTACTATATCTTCTTATATGTCGTCATTGTATTTGTTCCATTACTGATTTGGTTTTGTGGTGATGATAATTGCGAACAGCGTTCGTAATTGGAATATACTTGACTAGTGCATCAGGCAAACACCTGTGACCAATCTGGAACTGTGGATCCTAGTTTGCGACCTTGGAATTTCTTTGTTGATTGATACAAAGTGCAATACTTCGGCATTTTAAAGTACATCAGAGTCGCTGCGAATGGATCTGCTTCACACATTGCAAAGAAGCTAGTCTATGTAGTTGATAGTGGTCTCTCAGCTCGTTGTGCCGCATGAGTCTCAGTGAAGTAAACTTCTTTAACCATTCATTCACTTTGTCAATTTTGTACCACTGTGAAATTTTTTTAGAGAGAAAAATCGTCATAACATTATCAGTTTTTGTTATTTTTTCATGAAATGTGTCTTGTTTTATTCATAATTGACTAGACAACAGAAATTGTGTGCAACATTGAGAAATAGTGGTGATTTGTTGAAAAAAAATGGCGTCAAAGTAAAAAAATCACGAAAAAAAGTTAAAACTTCATATTTAAAAGCAAAAATGTTGTCTTTCTTATTAGAAACAAACAATAAGTTATTTTTTTCCTGTAAGCCACTCTATAAAGCTATAAAAAACGCCAACAGTTTTTCAAATTGGTCAAAAACTTTTCGAGTGGGAAAAACGGGTTCAGAATCACTGTTACACTGTGTTATTTATTTACTTTTCCCTGCTCCATCCTAAGCTGACTTATCACCAAATAAGCATAATACACATTTATTATCTCTCCTCTGCTCTATCCTGAGTGGCGCTACATGTAAGCATAGGCAAACGTATATAAATTGAAATTGCATACATAATCGACGCTCCGACTTTTGGCAATTTTTTCCGCCTCCGTTGTCTCCGCTATTCTGCATAGGCAAACGGCTAATGCACAAACAGATTAACACGCACGCCTTATGTTCGAAAACAGTTCAGCGCAAATACAGCAGCAACTGAATAGGTCCAGGCACAAAAAATAATTTGTAAATTATTTTTAATAAATTCCAACTAACTAATAAAGATAGAAGTGCTCTTCGAATCCGTATTAGTGTGACCGTAGTGTTTCCGGCTAAGTGCATATTATTTAGTTAATTTGCACATCTCCGCCACTATAATATTCCGATTGGTTCCCAAAATCCAAATTCATCTTCGGCACATAAGAAATTCGAAATTCTGTCAGTATGACTGTCAGCTTCCTCCGTGCGACACGGCAATTTTCTGGGGGGATTATATTCGCTGGCCGACTTTCCGAGACCTTTTCACAGCGGTCTATATAGACAATCCTGCGGTGACCCCTGTTGAAAAGTTGTTCTATTTAAATACCAAGACTAGTGGTGAAGCTCATTCCATAGTTTTCAATTCGCCACTCACCAACGATGGTTTCCGCTCAGCCTGGAAAAGCCAATCAGAGCTTTTCGAAAATAAACGAGCGCTAATGATCAGCCAACTAAAGAAATTACGGAACACGCAGACCATCTAACACGAATCCTCGGCAGCCTTGTCTCACATCCCTAAATATGTCCGGCCTTCCTACGGATAATTGGGATTGTCTTTTGGTTTATTTATGTTCCACGAAACTTCCAAGGCTGACGCTCTCACTATGGGAGCAATCTATCCCTAACAAAACAGAAATTCCTACGTGTCAAGACTTGATTCATTCCTTGCTGCGCGACATAGAACTCTAGAGACCATAGATTCTATTCAACCTCCTAAGTTGCGCCTCCATTCGTCCGAACCGACACCCTCCGACGTGTCGCCACAAATATTGAAATCCTTCTGTACGAGGATCGTTCCGAAATTCAAAAGATGCGATTTATGTTCCAAAGAGAACCATCCAGTGCGTATATGTCCACGCTTCCTCCAGATGACGGCAGAGGATCGCACCGCTTACATCCGAAAAAAGCAGTTGTGCTTAAATTGCTTTGCAAGCGGTCATCAACTCCATAATTGCACAAGCGCCCACAAGTGCTTCACGTGTCACGGTCAGCATCACACTTTGTTGCATCCAAGCAACTGCTCCTCCAGTGTACCGATTCCTCCTGATACTATATCCGATCCGATTCAAAGGATTTCCTAGTTCTCCACACGAGTTACTACTTCTCCCGATTCCTTCAATTACTGGGTTCAATACGACGAGATGAAATGCAGACGTTTCCGAGGGGAATACGAGTTCTTGTGCGGCTACGAACCAAGAAGCCATCCCCCTACGAACAGTGAGTATGGGTCTTACAACCGCTGTGTACAGCCGTATTATTGTCTTGGGGTTGATGCCCCAGATTTTCCTACATGGAGTAAAATGCAATGCTTGCTTTCTTCACTCTTTCGTTGATGTTTTGTTTTAATGTGAGCTTCGTATTTAGTATGACTCCCAGATACTTTGCTTGTTGTGATAGCTCTAGGTCTGTAACATTTATTTTTGGTTTAATGAATCTGGGGATCGTTGCTCTCTTCCGTTTTACTTGGGTTTATGCCCCACCCACAGGCTTTTGCCCATTGGTTGAGTTTTTTCAGCGCCCTTGTCATTAGTTCGCTGATGACGTCTGGAAATGGTAGAACTACGTCGTCTACGTATGCTACCACTCCAACTCCTTCGCTATTGAAGTGTGCCCCTCTTCACATATCTCGTGTGATGAGTGCCACTCAGTTCGGCTGTTATCCTCCTGCTCGTTAGCATTGCGCCGATCCATTTTCTAATGCCTTCTTCGACACCAATCTTGTTGAGGGAG
The DNA here is from genome assembly GCA_008042675.1 of Drosophila seguyi. NCBI lineage: Eukaryota > Metazoa > Arthropoda > Insecta > Diptera > Drosophilidae > Drosophila > Drosophila seguyi. The sequence goes on from VNJU01008662.1 coordinate 4,802, forward strand.
CTCAGGATGGAATCTGCGCTATGTCTAAGAAGGTGGCCAGCGTTTAATTTTTATAAACCAAGGCCTGTACTATGTATCCTACTTCTTCGTGTAGTGCTGCCTCCGTGGATCTACCTTTCCTGTACCTTTCCTTCCTCTGATATGGATATCTAGTATCCATTCCATCGTTTTCATGAGGAATGAGGTCAGGCTGATCGGCCTGTAGTTCTTGGCTTGGTTGTGTCTTCTTTTTCCTAATTTTGGTATAAAGACTACTTTTGCTTCCTTCCACGGAAGTGGTATGTGTGCTGTTTTAATACGTGCTTGGAAGATTGCTTGTAGCCATTTGCCAGTGGATGTTTTTGTTGTCTGCAGCATTGCTGGTATGATTCCGTCCGGTCCCGGACTTTTGTACTTGTCGAAAGAGTCTATCGCCCATTGGATTCTTTCTATGGTGATGCCATTTGGCTTTCCCCTGTTCTCGTTTCTTCTTTCTGGTTACCTGGGAAGTGTGTGTCCAGCAGGAATTGCACTGTCTCTCGGCGTGAATTCAGACATTCTCTCCGTCAATATTAACTATATGCTGTTCCCGCAGCTACAAAGACAGAGCACAAGGCCCCCACCGGGCCATGCACCTTTGTATATTTTTGTATATAAATAGTTAAGAATAGTACGTAACTTAGGGTTGGTCCCAAGGCGGCGACCAAAAGTCCCAAGAAGGGCACATGTAAAAATAGTAGGAAGGTAGGATAAGGCCCACTTTGGGTCCCATAGATATTTACACGGCTCACTGGCATGGCGAATCGGCAACACATCTAGCAGACGAATACACGTGGCCGACGGCGACATCACCTTGCGGACGGACGACACTGGGTCCCACGAAGAGGAGTGGCCAAGGGCCACTCCCAATATGGATTTGTACAAAATAAAGACAAGAAATAACTGACGAAAAGACATGACATCTGCCAGCGGCTCGCGGCATCTTTCTTCCCCAGACCTGGACGACTCCTGGCCGACCCGAAAAACGGGCCCCTGGCAGACGAAACTGGCAGACGGGACCTTTCGGATTCGGGAACCGAAACGCGGACGACGCGCTCGGTTACCTCTGCCTTGATCATCCTTCGATGGCGCTGCCATACAGCAATGTGGGCGGATTGACTCCCGCCCGGAAGACCAGCCTTCCAAATCGGCGGACAGCCCCCGATGCGCAAGTCTAGGCGGCGCGATCCGATTCCAGAGAGCCGTTGTCTGGTAGACGAACCGGCATCCTTTTTTCTGCCTGTCTCCGTAAATATAAATAGTTCCTTAGAGGGCCCTGGTCTGACCGAAAATTAAACATCGGCTCGTAATTAGCATCATTTTTCGAAGACATGCCTTCTCCTAAATGGGATACGGTCCCCAAAAGTTCCTCGTAGGAGGGTGGCGGCGTTCCTGCCTGTACTAGTGATATTATTATTATTATTATTATGATATAAAATCCCCCAGGCGCCCCCTGGATGGGAAGCCCGGGTACCTCCTCCAAGAAGGTTCCCACCATCTCCTACTTTACACCACGAAAGGCGAGGATGGCCTGGACACGTTGGCGGTGATAACTAGTAGTGGTGGCGGTCCAACGGCTACATCTGTTGGTATCGCGTATATGTCCACAAGCCGCGGTTGGGGAGTGTGGGGGATGATGTTTCGCGTGGGCAATGCTCAGCGCCTTCGGCATATGAATCCCCGGCCGTAGTCGAGGCTGCGCGGTATCTGGTGGATGTGTGGGCCCCAGGTCTAGTGTCTCCGCGTCGGTGTCGAGGACGGTGCTCATGGCGTTACTGGTGGTGATGAAGATTGTCGCGTCTCGGCATTATCACTTTCTTGTTAATTTTTCTTATTATTTTGGTTTGCGGGAATCGTTTCCAATCCCAACGCTGTGCCTTCTCCTGCTTGTCTCTTTTTATACTCTTGCAGGGTATTATAATTTTTGGTAGAAGCTTGCAACGCAGTAAGGAGACTTTTCTGACCCTATAAAGTATACAAGGTGCGTTCCAAAGTAAACAGGACTTTTTGAAATTAGCGCCCTCTGGTGGCGCCATTTATATGTCGGCTAGTGCGTTTGAATCTGCTATCTTTTATCGACTTCCAGTAAAAATTTCACGACATTTCATCGATTGGAAGTGAAGTTATTGTTTTGCAAGTGTGCGCATGTTTTTGTCATCGGTACAAAAATGAGCTTCGAACAAAGAGCCAACATTAAATTTTGTTTTAAACTTGGTAAAACTTTTACCGAAACGTTTCAATTGATGACACAAGTTTATGGCGATGCACAGTGGTCGAAAAGCCTTATTTAGCGGCGTTTAGTTCATATCTTTATATAAAAATGGTTTTAGAATATTTTTTTAATGTATATAAGTAGAATATATTTAAAACTACAATTCAAAAAATCAAAAACATTTTTAAATATTTTTTTTTAATATTTAAATTATTTAAAAAAATTAATTTAATTTTAATTTTTTTTTCCTATCTTTGTTAGTTATTAAGAATTTCATTGTAAAAAACTATAAATATATATATATTTTTTTTAGTTGTGGATAGTTTACATAATAAATAATACAAATATTTAGTAAGTTGTTTCGGATTAAGATTTATTTAAGCATACAAATTTGGATATATCTTCAAAGTTATTCTCTCCTTTTTCATGGCTTAAGCTATTATTAATGGAACGCAAGGATGAAATCAGTGGGTCAGATGAACATAAAAGTGAGTAGATTAGGTCTTCCATTGTATCTCTCCTTGATGCTTTCCTTGTATGGCGCTCGCGGAAGTTACAAAAATCCTTATTCTTAGCTTCTAGGGCTTCTTCTGACATTTTCCCAATTGGAAGTGGAGCGATCTTAATGATATCCCCTCCATGCATTAGTAATTTATGCAGAGAGCTTGGCATATAAAACCAGGGATATTCCTTAACAAACAGGTTAGCTGTTTCCAAAGTAAATTCCTTGAAAGCTGGAATATTTATTTCATACCCGCAGCTGATCGACTTCAAAATTATATTTAGTCTGTGGATTAACTCCTCACAGACTCCGGTGATTTTGGATGCCATTTGTGGCTGCTGAAAAAAAACGTCTTGCAGTGTTGCCGTTGTTAGTGTTTCCAGATGTGGCTATTGGAATATCCACTAGCAATGACATTTTTTGTTTAATTTCATTTTGAATTCTACACTTATGTTCTTTAACAATTTCTTTATCCTCCTCGCGAATTTGCCATTTCTTTATTGGTAGCCTGTAGGCTATATGCAAAATGCACTCAAAGCTTCGAATTCACGCATGAAGAGTCGACAGCCCAAATTCATATAAATGTGTCCTTCTTCTGGAGTGTAAGGAATCATACCTAAGGAAGTTGATTTAAGGCATGATTTAATTTTTTTTTGCAGCACCTTCATTGGTAAGCAAGCCAACAAGTGCTGAAGCATTTTGTTTCCCAGCTTTGTACAAGATACTTGTTGCTGCAAGCACGAGCTCATCACACGACGTTTGGTCAATAATGTCAGCAACTTTCCCTAATTCTGTTTCTTTTAAAAGTTCTTCTTCATTCATTCTTCATTCTTCATTCTTTAAAAGGCTTCTCAGGCCTCCCAGAAATTGATTGCGTTTTAATAAGCAAAAGTGGTTTATCCAACCAGCCTTTATTTTTGTCTTCAAATTTCGGCATGCCTTCCACTTTTCAATTAATTTTGCATTAGAATTGCAAATTTTTTTGCGAATGTTAACGAGTTCAATTTCATTATATAATCCGGCATCAATAATATTTTCAAATATATAGCTTTAAACGCTGTTCGCTTTCTTTGAAGGTAAGCGCTCGCTACGCCATATGTTAAAAAGCTTGCGCTTCTTTACCGACATGCTACCTAAAAAGTATTTTGTTGTTAAAAGTTGACGAAAGTAGACAATCAGATTGGCCATTTCAAGATCACAGGACATCACAGTAATTTTTAAAAATTGTTAGGAACCGAATACCGGCGAATACTGGAAATTCTATTCTAAGAAAGTTATATGTTATGCATCTTTAAGAATCTAAAGGTAGGGTAAACTATAACAATAATTTCTAATAATAATAATAATTTCTTCTACCGGTCACACTCATAAACTTCAATCGTTAAAACAAACCTTAAAGTTTATTAAAATCCACTTTATTTTATATTTTTCTGGAACAGAAAATTATAGGGCAATTTGTACGGCACATTGCAAAAAGGCGGGAAAGCTCAGTAGAGTGGCGGCTTAATCATATGTTGACTTTGAAAGCTCACAGCTGGTGGAATCAATTATGTAAACAAAACTTATAACTATAAAATTACTCTGTGGAATATTAGTAACCGATTAAGAAACAGTTTTTAATTACGCTAAATTTGACCACTGTGCGATGGTTGCCTATCCCGTAGCAGAGTGCACGAGTGGTTTCAACGTTTTCAAAGTGGTCGAGAGGGCATAAATGACGATGAACATGTGGGCCAGCCAAAATCCGTGATCACCGAAACTTCCATCGAAACTGTGCGTGATTTCATAAAAAATCACCCGAAATCATCATTGAAATTAATGGAAATAGAATTGAACATCTCCAGAACATCGATTTATCGCGTTTTGACCGAACATTTGGGCTTACGAAAGGTGTGTGCACAGTTTGTTCCGCACAAATTGACTGACAACCAAAAATTGCTCAGAATTCAACATTCGAAGGACATCATTAAAGAGGCAAAAAAAGACCCGAACTTCCTTTACTCGATTGTGACTGGTGACGAAACGTGGTGTTTTCAATATGATCCCGAAACGAAACGCCAGAGTGCTGAATGGAAGGCGCCGGACGAGCCGAGGAACTTTTCTCTTTTAACTACCAGCCTTGTGGTCTGGCAGAGTAATTAATGAAAATAAGTTTTACAACGTTTTAGTCGGAGTGTTGAGGGAGCTGTCGCTCTTAATTCTCCTGAATACAAATTCAAACTGAAATATAACATTATTCTTAAAGCTAACAAAGACTCGCATCGGCCACGCAAATATGCTGTGTTTGCCGCTGCTCACGAGTATCCGGCCCAAAGCTGGGTCAGCATTTTTAGCACACTGAGCCAACTGTTCTAGCTCGTTGGCTTGTGTTAACTACCCCCCCCCTTAAAAATTACGGCCGTCCTCGGTTGTTCCTAATTCGGCGATCATCCCGTTTAATTGGATTGCAGATCTCTGCGCTCCGATGAACCGTTGACAGGTGATGCCGATACAAACAAATCGCTGCAGCGATAAATATTATGCAATGTGAATGATTAGTATCAATTTCTCTCCCGAACTCTTTGATGAACTCCAAGCTACGTTCACATAGCTGGTGAAGATAGGGGAGACTCAGAATATCTCTGTTGGCGGTGATATTCAATGATGGGGAACTCGCTACCCCTGGAGCTCTTATTTGGGCCTTGTCGTGACTAATAAAGGTGGTTAGATTTATCACGACGCGATCGTTGAAGGTGATGAGATGTGTGCCACGTAGGTAACTTCTGTTCCGTTGTCCACCGTGACCCTGGCTGGACGGTCATTGATGATGATGATTCCCTCATCCACTCGGGTAAGCAGGTGTAGGTCGCTTGGTTGCGACTCGCCATGCGCTAGGACGCCTGCGTGTAGTTCCCTGGCGCATGAGCTTTCCGTTGATAGTTGGCAAAAGGTAGCCCCCGTGCAGTTTTTGATTGTATGGACTTCTTCTCCACACTTTGCTACCATGTTGTTACAAGTGACTGGGAAAAAAGTGACCTTCTTACAACATAATTTTATTTTGGGAAATTTGATAATAAAGTGTATCATGTTAGGGGATTGTAGTATTTTTACAGACGATGCGGACATAAGATCCCCTATGGGAGTATCTGTGGGTTCTTTCAGCCAAACTGATTTTAAGTTTGCATGATCTAAGATATTTGGACTGACAATATTGTTTTTCGCCAGTGTTACAGCCAACATTAAATTCTGTAACTCCATCATTAGTATTCTATTTCTAGCCAGCAGTGTCTCGTATAAATGGCCGGTGTCAATTTGGGTATTTTTATGTGTTTGCAGGATTTTATTTACAGTTGTTGTTTGATTCGATTTTGTATCCTAGTATTAATTTTGATTTGCCTATTGTTTGATTGTGTCAACTGCCACTCTGTGAACCTAATTCTTTCTAGATCGCCGG
>VNJU01008666.1:0-88315 GCA_008042675.1 Drosophila seguyi
GGCTTTGACAACGATAAACAAAAATCAGCTGATCGCGACTTTTGCCTATTAAAGAAATGTAAACAAACTCACTCTTTTCAAAACCACCACCATCTCATGCACTTGCGTGTGCAAGACAGAGACAGAGATAACCCTCTCTTTCTTGCGCACGGGAGTTAGTTTCTTGCGCTCATTAGTTTTGTTGTTGTTTTTTGGGAAGCTCCTGTTGCTAGCTGCCAAAATGATAACAAACTGATAAGTAAATAACTTTTGTGTTTTTTATCCGATCTTTACCAGATTTTCGGTATTGATACATGTACTACATATGCATGCCTATGCACGAAAAAAAAGATCTATGGTAATATTTGTGGCTGCAAAACGTTTTTTATTGATTTGCGGGGGAGTGGGAGGGAAATTTTAAAATCTGAAACAAACTTGATCTGCGTGCAAAACATTCCGACCTACATAGCGAATTTGGAGGCTCTAGCTCTTGTAGTTGCTGAGATCTAGGCGTTCATACAGACGGACAGACGGACAGACGGACAGACGGACAGACAGACATGGCTATATCGACTTGGCTGTTGATGCTGATCAAGAATATATATACTTTATGGGGTCGGAAATGCTTCCTTCTGCCTGTTACATACATTTGCACAAAATTAATATACCTATGTACCTCCGGTACAGGGTATAATTATTATTTTTTGAAAATAACAAAAATATATAACGAAATGTAGAAAAAGCTTTCGGAAATCGGTGCAAAGAAAAATACTCCCAGCCTGACTTGTGTCTATCAAATCAAAATTATCGTTTAATTAAAAACAAGTAAGTTAGTAAGAAAGCTACAGCAAGGTGTACCCGATAATTAAAGCTTTGAGCATCAAATTAAGAGACTGTCACGTTTTTCAAAAAAACGATAATGATCTTAAAAAATATAGGTTTCAGATGTAGATCTAAACAAAAACTTTTTAAATTAGAACCGCCTATACAGTCTATAAACTTTAATGTTTATCGTGCAAATGTTCTCAAATTTTCCAAAAACACCTATATATGTTTTTAATTCATTTGTATTAATGAATACAATGTATAAGATATATTGCCTCTCTTAAACAAATGCAGTTCTCACCTTGCACTTTCCTAAATCAAATCGCCTAATGATGCCGAGAAAGACTGATAAGTAGGAGATGCCGCTTTCAGCCTACCTGCCTCATAAACATAACAAGTCTAGCAATATATATGTACAATTCAAAACCAGAATAGGTTAAAAAAATATTTAAAGAATTATTTGGAAAGTTCTTCTTCTTAAATATTTACGAAATATACCAATAGCTACTTACGATCAGGAGACGGACAGGTGCCTCATGGATGGCCGCCAGGCAGCCGAAGACCGCTATGATCAGGATGACAACACCCAGGCCGATGATGAGGCCGCCGGCGACATTCTCACCGATGCTGACGGCATTCTCGGCGGCGGAGATCAGAAAGAAAATTCCGAAGGCGATCAGCGCCAGTCCGAGCACCTGTGGAAATCACAGCGTATAAAGGTGCACGTACACACACGCTCCGCCCACACTCACCGAGAAGACAAAGTTCAGCAGGAGCAGCAGATGCTTCACTGTGGTGGCGGCCAGGCCCATGTTTACTGTGATTCCAACTGAAGACGACTGGCGATGTCAACAAGGTTGGGCGCGACACATCGGCGGCGTTACGTATATGGCGATATTCAATAGCCAGTTTCGGATACGCATCCGTCGGATGCGAGGCTACGATACGGCAAGATCTCTCAGCGGCTGACCGCTGGCTTTCAGCGGCGTGAATCAACTGACTGATGTGTGTGGGGGATAAAAACCGAATAGCGAAACAGTGTGTTTTGTTTTGTACAAAGCACATTCTATCTATAAATCGGTGAGTGAAAAACGAGAGCGGCGAGAATCGCCCACTTTTGGCGGGAGAGCTTTTCTTGTTTACCTCCGCGCGAGTTTTCTTGTAAAATTTTAGTCACTGCCAGCAGCTGGTTTTTTATTTTCGTTTTCGTTTTTGTTTTCGATTCAATTTTATTGCGTGGGAGCGCCAGTTTACAGTTTACACTTTTATGAATGAATACTTGGTATTGGTATTTTGTAGCCTAACATAATTATTAATCGTAAATTACAATCACAATTTGCCTAGGAAATTACTCACAACAAATAACGATAATACGGTTGGCGGGTGAAACAATGGGCACTTAATTTAATTATAGAATCGTATGCGGTCGCGATGGTTGCGAATGCTGTCCACCAGGTAGCAGGTGGTCACGGAGCCAGCGAACTGCAAATTAGAATTAATGATTATAAGTATTGGGAGATAAAATCTATTAACCATTCCTTAGTTGATGACGGAAAAGCATTTAACTCGGGGGTCAAGAATGCAAAAAGTCAAGTTTATTTAGAGACTGGGTTAATAATTACAGAACTAATAGCAAATAAAAAAGTGAATAAATATATATACTTTAAAGATTTAAGAGAATCAAATAAAATAGATCTGAGTTCATCCAAATAACTTGAAAATCTTAAACAATACCTTAGATATTTACACAACAAGTCATAATAAACAAACAGAACGTGATATAAATGGAATCTCGTCATTCTATGAGGCACCCTAGCCAAATGCCAGAGTTTTATATATTATAATACATAGTAATACATAGTATCGTCACTAAATCTATTTTCAATTTAATAAATACCTTATAATATATGACTCACCTCGAAGAGTATAAGGAACCAACTCAGAGAGTGAAAGTTTCGAGTTTTCCCGCCGACGTACTCCTTGAACTTGGCCTCGCATCCTGACATAAAGAGATTCAGGAGCTTGGTGCAGTCACGATCGAGACAGCAACTGGGCGAAGGTTCCTTCTCCAGATGCAGGTAGTCCTCGGCACTGTTGCGACCACAGCAGTGAAGCTAAGGATTAAGAATAAACCAAAGTTAAGGTATTTGGGTTCTAGATATATAGTTCATCCTGCTTACCCATTCCTCGTAGGAGTTGAGGGTACTGTTGCCCACGTGCTGCGGGTCCCACAGGTCCTCGAATCCCTGCTTTAGAGACTCCGGCAGGGACTCTCTGCTGGCGCCAAAGCTAATGCTAAACATAACGAACTGAACGATCAGGAGCAGGACCAATACCACAGCATACTGGAATGATAAAGAATAAACGAATTAGTCAAGTAAAGATAACTATCTTTCTTATCTAAAGACTCACACAAATCAGCAAAGTCCTCGAGTCCTTGGCCACAGCCACAAAGCCATAGATGCTGGCCACTATGACGACGGTGCCCAAGAGGATGCAGAGTCCGGCGGCTAGTTCTTCGCCATGGTCCATGCCCAGGACCCTCTGCTGGTCGGAGAGACCGTCCAGCAGCCAGACGCCATACCAGATCAGCAGGCAGCCACCTAGCTAAACACAATCCATTACCCATTACCCATTGTCCATTAACCATATTCCCTTTCAATGTCAGCCGATTGGCTATTTTTGGGCACTTACAGCACAGATGCCACTGATGACACACAGCACGTATCTGAGCAGGCGGGTGGTGCAGTACATGTCCGAAAATTCGACTTTCGAACGATCTATTTTCACGAGATTTCGTTTTCCGCTGGCGCCAGCACACCTTGAGCACTGCCATCAAACCAACGACTAAAGTCGCATAATCTTCATTTGTTTGTTTGGGCGACGCTCTGCGAGTCGGATGCCTCGTCGGATTCTGTCGCCATCCGGTCCGGTCCCAACCGATCCGCTGGCCAGATGCAATAGATGCTCGGGGGAAATCAAAAGAAAATATAGAATACAAATGAAAATTAGCTTAAGACGCCCGCCTACGTTTTCCACGAGGCAGCATGTGTCCACCCTCACCATCCAACCGGCACTCCCCGCATATTTTCATTTTTTTTTGGGGGGGAGGAATTATCATCCGAATGATGTCAACAGATCTTTGGGTCCCCGAAATTCCGAAACACAGAACACGGGGTCTACGGACAATTCTTTATTTTGGCTTGGCTTTCGAAATGCTGTCACAAAAATGGTGGCTTAAGTCGAGCTAAGTGTAGATTAAATTACATGTAAATGGTTACATTCCGTTTCCGCTTGAATGTTACAGTTAGTTGGACCAGGAACCGACAACAAACAGTTACTGCTAATCCGTAAAAATCAGATCCAAATTGAAATGGCTATGAGTTTTGTGTAACCTTTTCATGGAGGCACATAAATATCAATAATAAAAAGACCTCTTATTGGCAAAAATCATAGTAAATAGATCATTCTACAGGAATTTATTGTGTTATAAAAACAACGAGTTTATGTACTTAAGGAAATTATAATTCATAAATAAACTACAAAGAAATAATCATAAAATCAATGAATGTATGGCTCATATAATGCTTCCCTTAAAACTGTTGGGGTTCCCGATCCGAACTAACAAGTTTGAATACAATCACACGCACTGCCGTCGGATTACCTCGCTAAAGTAAATTGGTTTTGGAATCTCTATTGAGTCTGCGATTCATGCATTTGTATGGAGAGTTCTTTGGCCTTAAGTATGCGCATCTTGGAGTTGGATTCTTGAAATGCAATCTATTCCAAAAACTATACACAAATGTGCATCCTACTTCTGATAGTACTTGGAGCGTCTCCAGCGATTAACAATGCTGTTGGCCAGGACATAGGCCAAAAGTGCGCAAATAATCTGCAAAATAAATCAAACTTAATCGATAATTTCTAGAGATATTTTTAAGCTCAACATACCTCGACGCCGACTAGCACCAGGGAGACAATGTTGAAGGCCGTCCAGCGTTCGGCAATGAAGTCCAGAAACTTTTGCCGACAGCCCTCGAGATTCAGTTTATCGGACTCGCTGTTGTAGCAACTGTTGGGGGGCAGCAGATAGTCCTTGGGTCCCACATTACCGCAGCAGTCCAACTGAAATGTGCCAAGTTTAATGGGAGGGTCGTGAAAGATCCCTTTCGGGCACTTACCCATCGCTCAAGACTGGCAATCTGGCTCTGATTTCCCGGCTTGATGGGCACTGGCTGGTCGTTCCACAGCTGATCGAATGTCTTGTCCACGTTTATCAGCAGCGACGTTTGGAATGCCCAAAGGAAGCCCACGACCAGAATTTCCAGCACAATCAGGACTATTAATATTACCACGAACTGAACGGAGGGATATTAATTCATATAAATACTAGTATTAAAATCTCGATTACTTACCGTCTTGGATATGCTGCTGCTCTCACGTGCCGCCCCCAGGGATCCAAAGAGAGCCGCCAGCACCACGACCACGCCCAGGCCAATGATGACGAAGGCGGCCGTGTTAAAGTGCTCGAACTTGTAGATGATGTGCACCCCAAGGCCGATCACAACCAGGCCGAACAGCTATTGAGCGAGAGAGGTGGGAAGTGGTTGATTGAAAGCCTAAATACATTCTATGTGGCCCGAGAGGTGATAAAACCGTAGTCACACGAAGGTTGTGCGTTGAGTCAATATGCAAATTGGGCCTGTGGAAATTCTCCAAGTGTCGGACTGCTCCATAGATCAAATAATATTTCTAACGACTTGCTCAGTAACTGCTGAATGAAATGTATGGAAGTCATAAGGCGCTCCTCATCTTATTATGTATTTTACCTTCATATTTTGTCTTTACATATACCCAAAATCACACACTCATTGGCACGCCTCTCAATTGCTTATATTCAAAACGCGCTACCCATCTTATTCTATATATTGTAATTTATGCAACTCAATCGCCAAGCTGTCTCACGCTTCCTAGCTCACATTCCACCTACTTATATCTGTTTGACGCTACACATATTATTCTAAATATCGTCTATGCTCAAATATTAAATAGCTTATGTTTCTTTGGCTTTACGAATCTTATTCTTTACTTTCTCTTCGATCCAATGCAGTCACAGATTACGTATACGCAAAGGTGTCTGTTCTCTGGCTCACTTCTCATTCTCCGCCTGCATTCGCCGCTAGATGCATTTTAAAATAGCCACAATGACTCACTAGATCCGCGAACGCAACGCGATATTTCACACACTCCTGCCAAATGCGGACTCCTCGTAATTTGGCACTTGGCAGCTCGCCAGAGAAGAGCTAAGAACACAAAGCTGTCCTCCTACCGATTGTAAGTTTGTGAAATGCGTACTTAATCTCCAATCCAACGAGTGTTGATGTTTGCACACAGCAACCTGTTGCCGCCAGCAATTTGTAAATTATTTTTACAATTGTCGGCGGAGGGGCAAACATGAAAACCAGTCGGCAAATAAGCTGCCTTTGACGTGACTTGTTTGTTTGTCACTCGAGCTCTGGCTGCGCCCGGCATCGACAAACCCCACGTCTCGGCCAGCACCAATTCGGCTTAGAGCCTACGACGAGGTAATTATGAACGATTCGGCCGATTAATCATTTCAGCTAGGGCTGACTTAGCCCCTAATCCCTGGCCAAAAGCGCTTAGGAAGCCCTAAACAGGGCCTAATGCTTCAAGTCACTGCCCCGACTTGGACAAATATGACTTCGGGACGAAAGTTGTGCATATTCGATGGGCCGGGGTGCCAAATATGGCGGCGGCATTTACATTAATTGAGTTACAATCGAACGGCGGAATCGACACTGGCCCATCAATTAATGTGTGCGAGACAATGGAGATGAGCTCTAATCCAGCACCAGGCACGTAGCACTCAGACATCTGGCATTATGTTGTGGGCATTCATCGCCGTTTAATTGGAATTTATTATGCTGCGGCGCCCAAGTCCAAATAGGCGCTGACATAACCCTCCAAGGGCCCGCGAAAGAAAACAGAAAACATGTCTATATGTGAGTTCCTCGAAACTTTAAATCGGGAACAAACAAATGGGAACCGAGCGTGCCCGAATCTGGAATTGTTTAAGACCATCGAGTCATAATTAGACTTTGTAATTGACAGCTGGATGGGGTTACTTATGTACATTCCCCCTCCCCAGTACGATAGAGAGTATCTAAAGCGTAGTGTCACGAGTACGCTAAGGAGACACTCAGGTGCTGTTCCATAAAAACACGATAAGGAACCCGAGGAGTTGGCAACAGAGGGGCACAAGCGTTTTATTAATTTGCTCTCATTTCCCCGCGCAGACACAATAATTAAACGCAATTATCGCCGGCGTGAGCAGGGTCAGAGCAGTGGACTAGTGACTCAAACTAATTTGCATTGCGTCTGATGATAACGCGCAGTGGGCAGATCAATTCCCAATGTCGGCGCCCCAAATAAATGTCCAAAACAAGTTGCGGCTCTGATTTATGTGGGTTCCCCTCATGGCAGACAAAGGTCGGGCCCTACCTACCCTAGAGTAGAACGAAGTAATTGTTGGGACTGAGCGGCTGCCTGGGCATAATTGAAACCTCTCGGCGCGAAAATCAAAAGTGAACTCGCCTGGAACCAAACGCGGAAAATCGCGCATACGCCGTGTGGTGCGCCGGCTGGCATTTCCTCAACCTTCGGCCGCATTCCGTGCCAGAAAGATGCCCAAAACGTCTACGAATGACATCAACATACTCGTAAAAGTATACAGCAAGCCAAACCAAAATCTCGCTCAAGTAAAACCAACTAAAGCAACGTCGAAAATCTAATAAAAATTCTATATATTCTTGTTCAGGGTTAAGTGACGGCGTGGGTGACCAAGTTTTGACTTGGCAGCCAGCTAATGTGGGGGAAACACAGACAAAATCTGAGCAAGAAAACAAACAAAAAACTAAAAAAATAAATTAATATATCACATTTAAAAATATGTATATATTGTTGGGCAGGAAAAACTAATGCTCAGAGCTGGATGGATGCGATGCCTACTCCTCCATGAACGTGTTGTGGCTGTGACTCGAGTTTTATTAGCTGCGCCTAAATTTGCATCAAAATGGAACAGAACATTACGGCCTTCGGTAATAATTTAGATGCTGGCCAACTCGGCGCATTGAAAAGCTACCCGCTACAGATATATCTGTGTCCGATGTTTATTTTCTGCGCCATCAAATAAACAATTGGCCACATCAAAGACCGACGGATCTTTGAATGAACTTGGGCGAAGCTGGAGAATTTAGACCCTGGCACTTGGCCAACGGCGGGGCCAGAGGGCGGACCATAATTTTCCAGCAATTAGCCTTGGCCAGATCTTAAGTTTAATTCATGTTTTAGTGGTTTTCTCGGGCGGGGAATCTTATCTCCCTCACTTGACTCTGGTGTCATCAGATCGCTTAAGCACCTAATTGCTGTACTCACGGCATAGATAATATCGCTGAAGAGGGCAAACACCTTCAGCACGTTCGTAGAGCAGGCCATTATCGCGGATCCTTGTTTTATATTCTTGTGAATCAGGACTCAAACTATTTATAGAGGCTTCAATTTTCGTGCTCTTGGCAACGCGCCGCCTTGTCTTGTTGACAATTCGAAAATATTTATAGGCGTTCTAACGGTCGCTGGGGGTTACCAACAAAACCCGGTTCATGTTCACCGCTCGACTCTTAACTGAAAACTGTTCGCCGTTCCGACCGTTCCCCACTGTGGCGTTGGCGCGAAAAGCGAAAAGCAATTACGAAAAGCAAAATACGAAAAGCGAAAAACGAAAGCTTTGGCACGAAGTGGAATCGAAATGCTTGGCCGCAAAAACCCGCAATGTTTTTCTCGCTCAACTAAATATTTACGTATATCAGCACGGCGGTATGTGCATATAAACAGAAATAGACGATGAACTATTTGAATAAAATAAAAGAGAGCCAGCCACTGGCCTATGTTCACATATTTTAATTTTATTTTTCACCATCTTACGCGCGTTTTATTCTATTTTCGTCTGGAGAAATCACATTTAATATGTTTCATATTGAAGTCAAAATTCCATTCTTCTGAAGGTCAGTGCAGAATATAAATGGATTAATATTAGAATTTTTTGATATATGCAAAAGTAAGTGGGCTATGCCAATTAAGAAAACTCGTGTTCAGCGGTATATTTTCCATATAGTATTTATTAGAAAACATTTTACAAATGTTTTGATTTTTGTTTTGCCCTAAAACACGCTGCAATCTCTTCAAAAAGTGGCTTAAAGTATGCCAATCATTAACGTAAGATTTTGTAGTAGATTTGTAGATTTCCAAACTGCTAATCTATATTAATATTTACATTAAAACCTCATAATGCACAAATTATTAAATAACAAAATTTAAATAAATATATATGAACAAAATTAAATGGGATTTAAATTTATTCTGCCTTAAAAATGACTAGAAATGACTACAATTTCCTTAAAATACATGTCTTTTTAGACAATAAAATGTTTGTTATTTTTGAAGTAACATTTTATAGCATATAGTTGGGTGCCATACAAAAATGTACAAGAAAAGTAAACCAAAGGATTTAGTTTTGGTTCTGTCTGAAAAATTACTAAAAGGTCAGTGAAATCAGCTAAACTATGCTCTAAGATTTTTTAAATGTAAATTATTAGTATTTCTTTAATAGATCGCAAAACCCTAATAAAACCCCTACCACAAAATAGTTTCTACTTGCTTTTTTGTTCATTTATTAAGAAATTTTTTGTAATAAATAATATAACTAGTTTACATTTCTTACTTTAGCGTTTGTGAGTTATTTTCAACGATCCCATTGAAATTCATGTGTGTGAGTTAGGTTAAGCCCTAGCATAGTACTGGGTTCGTATAGTTTTGAGTTTCAATTTCAAAAATTTAACAATTATATTCCGAATTTCCAAACCAATTAGATAATGTTGTAATATTTTGTTTTTCATTTTTTAAAGTCGTCGCCTTCAATACGTCTATATAATTTGCTTTGACCTTTAAAAGGAGCCTTTAGAAGATTCCTTTAAAAGTAAGATCGTCGAGCATCGTTGCGTATGCTGTTGCACAGACGGCAAGAGGCAACGCTTAGCAGGAGCTGAAAGTAAATTTAGGAAGGATTAGCTTTTCTCTCGATTAAGTTTCTATGGTGACCCACCTCGAGACCGATCAGCACAAAGCCAATAATGTTGAAAATCTTTGTCAGGTGCAGCCAGTAGTTCTCGAACTCCACTCGGCAGCCGGTGTGGATGAGGTTCTCGGGCTTGCTCTTGTCATGGTCGCGGAAACAGCTCACTGGGGGCAGGCGCTCGTTGACAATGTAATCCTGGGGACTGCCTCGGCCACAGCACTGGAACTGTTATCGAATCGAAAGAATGCGGTTACAAATAGCAATTATTATTATTATTATTCGGTAAGCTTACCCAGTTTTGGTAGAGCGACATGGCTCCAGGACTGTTTAGCTCCTCCTCCCAGCTGAGGTCCAGATCGTTGGCTAGATTGGCGGACACCGACTTATCCTGGGTGAACAGCAAGTAGACCACGGCAAACTGGGCAATGATGACGAGGCACAGGAACACAATGAACTGCAAGGGGAAAAACATTAACACTAAGACGTAGAATATGCAATTATTAGGGCTTACCGTGACTGTGCAGCACACATTCTCGCGCCAGGCGGAAAGGTAGCCCCAGAGGACGACCACCAGGGCAGCAACTCCCAGACCCACGTATCCGTAGGCCGCCAGAGCTCCGATTTGGTTCAGATTGTAGGACACCACCACATAGACACCGAAGGATATTAGCACCAGGGCAAGCAGCTATAAGTAGAATAAGAAGAGATAAAAAGTAGGTCGAACCATGAATTCTCCCTCCAAATGAACCCCAGATTTCGACCTAGCGGAATAGAATTCTTTGGGATAGGTGGGTCCCATTTCGTTCCTTTTGTGTGATGAGTGAACCATAAAAATATTTCCAGGAAATAATGTGTGTTTGGCACATGTTAATAAAATATTATTAGAACTATACAAACTTCCTCGGGTCAGCAAAATGTGATGTTTGAGTTTCCGTAGGCGAAACTTTTATACATTTTGTAACTAAACAACTTTGGAAACGACAGCAGAAAGCATTCCAAAGATTACATATGTCACCCGAAATTTGTATACCCTTTAAGTTGTCTTTTTTATTTTACTAAATAAAGAGGATATTAATATTATAAATATATTTTCTATGACAACTAAGTGTAAAGAAAAAAATTCTTTATTAAGAAACTGTGATGTAAAATATATCTATGGCATATATTTTATATTATATATTACCATTTAAAAATATCAATCAAATATTTACAAAACTGACAGACGGACTGGTTAGATCCACTTGGCTGTTGATGCCGATCAACTTTCTCTTCTGTAAGCGTATGATAGCAGATAAGAAACTCCAATAATTGCTACATATTATGTTTATCTTTTCTGGTTATTTTATTATCAATTTATGTTTTCTATATAATTTTCCTTACCTTCTGACTGAACTTGAAATATGACAACAAAAACCAAAACAATTCCCAAGAAAATCATGAAGTTAAAAGCTGGATTATCTACGTAGTTATTTTGTTATTCTGAGCTCCTCCTACCCCGAGAACACCCAGAGCAATGTATGCCCAAGGTCACCCCCTCCGAGCTCATCAGAGTGTCAAAGACTACAGCGTGACCTAGAGTTCCAATTTCACTGTTTTCGCGAGTTTGGAAACAACAACTAACCATTAAGAGGGCGACCCTAATCGAGGGGCGTCCCTCGGACTAGCCTGGCTGGCGTCTGGGATAGACAGACGCCAGGGAAATTGGCGGGATGGCATAGGGAGCGGGAGAGTGGAGGACACCGGAAGGTGGCCCCCTTCGGGGCTATGCACACAGACAGGGCCGGGTCCCTTGATTACTATTCATATCTGATATCGGGAGCTGGCGCTTCGGATTGGCAACCTCTGATTGTTTGAGTCAGCTTGAATTATTCAAATTTCGTCTCGGCTATCGCTCGCTTCCAGCTCAAAAAGTGACGCAATGCGTTCGTTCAGCGATGATGTATAAGCGTTGCCGACTGCAAACACACAAAAACATGGGTGAATAAGCCCTGATAATAGACTTCAATTGATTCATCTGGAGCCATGAATCAACTATCGACTCCTGGCGGGAACTCGGACACATTGAGCCGCCCCAGATATCGATCGATTGGCAATGCAAAATTGATGAGCCGCCAGCCGATGGACACGCCGATCGGCATCACATATGCAGCGACCTCCGGGCGCATCTGTTCCTTCTCAGCGCGGCCGGCAATTAAAGTTGTATAAATAAAACAAATGCTTGTTACGGAGGAAACGGGTTTGGCCATTAGAAGCGTTTATACCAGGGCCCCTCCGTCTGGAACAAGTGTTCACGGTTCACAGGGGGAAAGTCGTACATACATACATAGCTATGTATGAACCGATAAGGCTTTATTATGCTATTCTTGGCAATTTCGAGGAAAGCGGTCGAGTTATCGTTATTATCAGTGCCATTGTACTATGCTTAGTCTGGGCAACCCAATTGTGGCAATTGTGCCGCAGAGGCGAGGTAGCGGTAGGTATACTCACCGTGCACAGTATGTCCAGGGCAAAGACCACCAGCTTCGCATTAGACGTGGACGCCATCGTGGAGAGTAGTCCTTGGATTCCGATTTAAGATCCTATGCCTTAAATTCCTGCAGAGAAGACGCCTGGCCGGGGGAGCGAGCTGCGGAAGAATGAAACTTGTCTTTAGCACCGGTTGTCTCTCTGGGCGAGTCTCTCCGCGCCCCATGAGATCACTGATCAAGCTCTGCGGGCGGTGGCAACTCGAATCTATCGGGAAGATCGCCGCTCCGAGATCGATTTACTTTCAGCCAACAATGTGTGACGTCGACCCCAGAGCGGGGGTCTGCGGGCCGGGGCCAGGTGCGCGGTAAAAACACTTTCCCACACGAGCGGAATGACTCATGAACCTCTACCTGCTTGCCGCGGAAACTGCTGTTTTCTTGTCTCGAAACTGACTGAGGACGCTTCGCTGGCGCTTGTCTGCCAGCCGGCTAGCTTTTCGCTGTCGAAAGCTCTTTGCGCGTGGGGGCGCAGTGATGGTATTTTTTCGTAGCAAAAAAAAGCTGGATAAACAAAAAATAAAAGAGTAAAAATATGAATACGATGAATATAAAGCTATGAATATTCAAAATTTTTATAAAATAATTTCCTGCATGTTTTAACCATTACAGACATATTTTGTTAACCTCATAAGGTGAATACAAAATATTTTGATATATTTACAATTATTAATACAGTAGACCGGTGATTTTATCGCAATAACCGGACGGACGGTATAAGCGGTGTTGGTATAACCGGATTCTACTGTAGTAAAAAAATCTAAAATATGTATTAAATGTAATGTAAATGCCAAGAACATCGTTTAAAAAAAAAAAAACATAGTTTTGAAAAAAAACATCGTTTTTTAAATTTAGGATTTCAAATGTACCTAAACCTCTAATTTTAGGCACATTTATTGTAAAACATCTAGAAAATCATTTGGACTTTTGTGGCTAACCAGGTGGTTTGTGATTGAAATAAATAAACTCCGTATTCTTTTGTATTTACGCATCTTTTGGCATCGTCAAGCTAATTTTTCCAGATTTCGAAAATGAATTCCATAATGATAGCTATAAAAAAAACCTTAATTTAGATGTGGAATTTATTTCAAAATTAGTCAAAAGAGTAATATATATAAAAAAATATTTAATTTGCTAAGGAAGCTGGAATATCCGAACCTGTTTTTAAAATTTACCCGCAATCACATAAAAAAACGCCAAATATGACGGGAAAACGCAAACATGACGTCACTGTTGGGGCGCGCATTAGAAGACAGCGCTGCCAGACCGCCGAAGGGGAAGCTTTAATTTCGACTGAATTAGGATTGTTTTCAAAATATGCACTCAGGACTCAAACACGATACAATCATGGTCCCAAACAAATAAGGAAGCTAAAAGCATTTTAATATGTATTAACCTTAATAATACTGGCAAATAAATTTAATTCTCATCTTCTAACTATTTTATACCCTTCAGCGTATTACAATTTTAGTCAGAAGTTTGCAACGCAGTGAAAGAGGCATTTCCGACCCTATTAATTATATATATTCTTGATCAGCATCAACAGCCGAGTCAATCTAGCCATGTCCGTCTGTCCGTCTGTCCGCCCGTCCGTTCGTTTCTACACAAACTAGTCCCTCAGTTTTGAAGCTATCTGAATGAAACTTTGCAGGTTGTCTTCTACATGCTCTCACTACTATATATGACGGAACGGGCCGGATCGGACGACTATATCATATAGCTACGATAGGAACGATCGGAAAATTAAAAAAAAATGTAACTTAGCAAATTTACATAGAATTAAAGAAATGGTTATTTTGTATTATTCTAGGATTTCGAATTTGATAAAAATCGGGCCACTAGATTATTTAGCAGCTATTGGAACATTCAAGAAATTTATTGAAAAACAATTTCTCAATTTTCAAAGTGTTGTTATCTGCTCAGAGATATAGCCATTTTATATTATTTTTTAGCATTTCGGTTTTAATTTTATGTAAATCGAATGATTATTTAATATAGCTCCCATCGAAACGATCGTTAAATATAGAGGAAAATGCAAAACTCTGAATGTATAAATGTTTTACACAATTCGTGTTAGATTTTTTTTTTATAAAATCTGAATAATTCATAATGATCCAATTGAAAGCTGCAAGGCTATTTCGGCGTTAGTTTGCTTCCTTTCTTGTTGCTTACAAATTCCATTTTCTTCATAATTTAATGCTTATAGTCGCGGTACCTCCTGTCCTACCTGGCAAGTAGAATTTTCCATAGAGCAGTATTTCAAGTTTCTGCATTTTGCGAAAACCAAAGCCAGGCTGTACACGGAAAACCCTAAAATTGTAGTACGATTAGTAGTTTTAAACATGTTGATTATCCTACCATACCTACCAATGTGAAGAACGTGTATAACTGAAAGGACATTTATTTTTTCGGCGGCATCTAAGAGGATTAAGACGAATACTTCGAGTTCCGCAACAACGAACAGTATTATCCAGAAGCAGAGCAAAAGTTTTACCTGGAGAGGACAATGTCAGCCAAAGCACTTATTGTTTATATTTTACCCACTTTGAATTGCATATAGATTAGGGAAAGTCCTGTTCCGGCCGAGACAAGTGACATAGTTTCCAGCATAAGCAAGTTTTCAGAACTGGAGTTAGGATTTTCAAATTCAAATTCAGGAAAATAATATAAGACTAGAAAACTAGTTGAAAACAAAATTATTGAGGAGGAAAATATTAAAAATAAAAGATATGTAACGACCCAGCATATTGGTTTGCACATATTTTTATGTTTCTCAGAGTAATGTTTCGAGTCGGGAACTTAACCATAAACTAACTCCACTGTCAGTTTTCAAACTTCCCTCTACATTCTTTATATAAGGGCTCGTATTTTTTCAAGTAACATAATTAGCATAATTATCTATTAATTCGGGTTGATGGAGTCATAAGGGTGTTATCATAAATTGAGAGATATACCTTTCATATGCCTATGTGACGACATTTGTGACAGACTTTTTAAAAATAAATAATCATTTTTCACAATAGAATTTTATAAATATTAAACTTTTCTTGTGGATCATTTCCACTTTAAAATAACGGCTGAACTAAGAACCTAAAATGTAAATCTAAAGTTTCTACTTAATTTCGTAATAAATCCCTATTAACGATTCGATTGTACTAAAAACATGGACGGAGGTCCGCATAGTAACCGAGAATGTGGTGAGTAAGGAGTCAGCCGCTATGTATTGAGAGCCTTAAAATTGAAAACCTGATTCGATAGTCCGATCAGAGCTTTGAAAATGATTACATTGATATAAATAATTTTTAATTTATTTTTAGTTGATATAACTATAAATCAAAAAATGTAGTATCAGAATGTTTTTAAGTGAAGGAGCCGTCGTAACTTTTAAGAGCTATAAAGATAAATAAATATAAATTTTTTTTAGCTTGAGTACAATAGCTTTGTTTGTGTTTCCCACTAAAATGCTGGATCTTTAGCTATAATAGTCTCTGAAATTGGTTTTTAGCCACTTACCTATTTTCTGCAGAAAACTAAAAAATTGAAGTACTCATGGTAAATTTTAAATAACACCTCGGGTATTCTAATGGCGTGTTTATAACAACTTTATTATTACTTGACAAATTCAATTTCCTACTTGACATAATGCTTATTGACATGGCTCTTCCAGTCCGACTTGGCATGTAGAGTCTTTTAATGAGCAGTATTTCAAGTTTCTGCATTTTCTGAAAACAAAAACCAAACTGTATACGGAAAAACCTTAAATTTAAGTCGATTAATAATTTTAAATTTGTTGATCGGGTTTAGTTGCATACCCGCGTGAAAGATGTGCATAATTGAAAAGACTGTCCAATATCCGGCTGCATCTATGATTATTAAGATAAATATTTCGAATTCCACAAGTAAGAACACTATTATCCAGAAGAAGAGCAGCAGTTTTACCTAAAAGGATCAATATCAGCCAAAAGTTTTGTTGGTTTTCACATTTAACGAACTTTGAATTCCAGGTAAACTAAGAAAAATCCTGTTCCGGCCAAGATAGCTGACATTAATTCTAGGTTGAGCAACATTTCAGTGTTGAAGTCCGATTTTTCAAATATAACCTCTGGGAAATAATATAAAAATATGTAACCAGATGACATCGCAACTATTGTGTAGGAATCTAAAATAAATATAAGCCATGTTACGACCCAGAAAATTAGCTTGCACATATTTTTATGTTTCTCAGAGTAATGCTTCGAATCGGGAACTAAGCCGTCGACAAACTCCACTATCAGTTTTAAAATTCCCTTTCATATTCTTTCTGTACAGGCTTTTATCGAGTGCCATAACTATTATAATTATCTATCAATTCGGGTTAATTGAGCCATTAGAAGCTAACAACAAGCAATATATTTTACTTTATTTAAGCCAAATCGAATTCTTACTTGGTTACTTTAAGTATTTGGTGAGGCGTATTCCCCAGTGTACTTTATTTTCCATATTATGATATTTACTTAATTAAACACAATTATATAAGGAAAACCAGCTTTGTAGCTTCGTAGAATTTTGTATTTTATATAAGTTTTTCTTAAGTTTCTTAAAATCACTCCAGTGTTTGTTTTGAATGTTAAACCCTTCCATCTGGGACAGTGAAGGCCTTCAACAAGTTTTTGATCCACGGATTTGCAATAACTTTCTTACTCTCCATCAAATATAATAATACCAAAACGAAACCACTGAGCAGAATACCTGAGAATAAATTTAGGTTAATAATGCGGCTTATTTTTTTTATTTTTACATACCGCAGCATATTAGATGCCACTGCCATATGTGCCAGCCAACTAAAATATTGGCGTATATAATGTAAGTGCACGTAAGCACAATTAGTTGGGCAGTGACAATAACCCATTTGTAGAGAATGAGGTACTCCTATAATCAAAACTTGAGAATTTGTATACATTCTTTTCAAAAATTCTATTGCAAATTCGAACCCTGTAACTTCCAGACACCCACAAAAATCCGCTAAGTCCATAAAGAGCTGCGATCGTCAATATGTTCTCAATCGAAGACCCTGCACACTGTTCCCAAGAAACTAAAAAAAGGTTTGTTAATTTTTTAACTGTTTTTTTAGTTCTCGAAATCTGATAATTAACTAACTCCATACTTACAAAACTTTATGCAATGCGCCAAGCAAGGCAAATAGTACATAAATAAATACCACGTGCATACCATGTAAAAGAAAAGTGCCATCCCGTTGAAGAAGCCTGGCATCATGATTGAAACTTGAAAACTATATAAGTTTGTTCTCCGAAAACTTGATGCTAACTAAAAGCACATCAGTAGTAGTCATTAGGAAGAATTATTTTCCAAATTATGTATCCTTTAGCGTAATGGGCAACACTACTTAACTAAAATTGAACATTAAGCCTGGACATAAATTATGTTTCCTCCCGGTAGTTCAATTTAACTTATAACTTTTCGCCTGTCAAGTGAATGTATAGATTGCTGTCGTCTACTATTGTATATAAAAAAGATCCCGGAAGGCGAAATATTACTAACCTAAAGTTGCAGGTTGGTGGATTATTATTGGTTCTCAGCACTAGATTTAAAAAATAGTTAATCAAATCCATTTTAAAATTATTGTAAAAGCCCTTTGAAATTATATAAAGTTGACTTAAATCCCGACAACAATCGTTCGTAAGCTCACTCTGAAAAGAGCGTTTAAAAAACCAAAAACGAGCGCAATATATTTCCCTTTTTTCAGTATTAAATTTGTCGTAATTATATTAAAGTTGACCCCCAAAGATACCATCAAAGACTCTCAAACGATTCAATTATTAGCTGTCAAAATTAAGCTTTTAAGACCAGTGGCAAAGGATAACACGAAAATAAGTGTTTTCTCTACTGGCAAGACAATGACAATTATCTGAACTCAAATATAATGATAAGCCCCAGAGTTTCGCCAAGGTGGATATTGTATGTGCATACATGCAGTGCACACAAGCAACCCAGTTGGCTAAGTGAGGTCATTGGGCCGCTGCCATGGCGACTGAGGACACAACAAAAGCGGAACCTGATGCAGGCACAAAGATTATAGGGTTGAAGCCCGGAATTCGTCCCTCGACAATTACACAAACACCAGGGGAGTGGTATATAAATACATAGTAAATGCTTTATTCATAAATGTCGTATGCAGCGCAAATTCGCAGTTTATTTGATGCATTATACAAAATGTAAATCTGATCGGGAGATTCTACTTTACAAGTATGAATAGAATGAACATGTTACATACGTACGGGTTTATATGTTTAATATAAATTTATATTTCGTTTGGGCTTGTCAACAGTTTATAGATTATCTGCTAAGGATTTTTTGTAAACAAAAAAGTAGCATATTATTAACGTTCATTAATTTATTTTTGTGGGCTCTCGGTTTAACAAGTTTAAAGGTTTGTACAAAGACTTTGGAGAGGGCTTTGTTAGCTCGTTCGGTTGGTAAAACTCGAATTATATCAATAATACATAGGATGTAAAAAATTGTAAGCGTTTCATATCGCCTTAAACTACGCGTTTTACTTCCATTTCTTTTTGGACGAATAACAAACCAAATGGTTTCCTTGAAATTATTAATATTTACTCCTTGTTAGTGCGTTCAACGACGGTAAAATGTGATGAGAATGTGTGTGAGTGTATCCAACTGGGTGTACGTGTGTCCCTCTGCTGTGTGTTAAATGAGTGCACGTTGACCTTAGTAGGCGTTCCGGCGCTTATAGTTGCGAACGTTGTTGGCCAGGCAGCAAGCAAAGATAAAACCGATAAGCTGAAAACGTATTTTGATTAATAAATCAACTCTGCAAATCATTTCGATTCGTTGTCAATTCTCACCTCAACTCCAATTAGGCCGATGGCCACGTACTTGGCCTTGTCAGTGCTGACGGACATCGTTTCGACGAACTTGCCGCGACATCCTCCATAGATGTTGAGCGGGTTCAGGCAGGTACCTTCGCAGCAGCTTGCGGGAAGGGTTTGTCCGTGCGTAATGTAGTCAGCAGCGCTGTCACGGCCGCAGCAGTGCAGCTAAAGCATTGAAAAGTCTCCGTTAATTTTGGTCACACATTCATCAGCCAGTCATCACTTACCGATTTCTGGATGGCATCGAAAACACCTCCATGGCCCTGGTCCGACTCCCAGGCCTTGTCAATGACATTGCCCATGGCCGAGTCGAATTTGTCCTTGTTGGTGAACACCAGAACGACCAGCGTCAGCTGCAGGATCAGCAGGATCAGCAGGAAAACGGCATAGCTCATGGTCATGCAGACCGATTCGCGAATGGCGCCGCAACAGCCCAGGAACGAGATGAATACCACAATCGAGCCAATACTGATCAGTACAATTGGCATGAGAGCCTGTGGGGGGAAGCCCACTTGTCCATTGACCTCAATGGTCCCGATGCTCTTCAAGATCAGCACACCATAGACAATGCCCAAAATGCCGATGACCTGCGGGAAGAAAGGGAACATATATGCATGTGGTTAAAGATCTGGATTGCATGAATAAGTTAGATTAAACTAAAGCAGATAAAGGACCAAATGTTGTATCAACTAAACAAACAAACAGAAATATTCCTGGGAACCTGAAAAGCAATACTATTTGTGTTTCCAGCACAAATGAACATTTTCAATAACATATTTAACATAAATTTTAAGCACCGCATCACTAAGCTATAATACCCTTGTACCCTATGGTCGACAAATATATACATATATGGTCAAATTGAACATATATGCTCAAGTTAATTTTTATTTCGTTTCACTCGTTTTCATATGTTGCTTTGAAAATATTTGCTGTTATAGAAATTAAGTTTTCCCCCAAACATACATGCATTATACATATATTTGGCATTTCCCCGAACTAAAGTTCTATAAATGGCTGCTGAAGTTGCATTTAGAACGGCATAGCTCTAAATATAGTTCAAATTAATCAGCTCGCTCCCATTTAGTTTAATTGAAAGTGGCGGAGTACAAGAGCGCTCGCAATTACCATGCTAAAGAGACTTAATTACTGTTGAGCCCGGGATCTGACCTCAGGGATTCGGAGCCATGCCCAGGCACGCCATCAGCGGCAGATGGCTGGTAATAATTAGAGTAAGTGAGCATTACGTAATCCCATCTAGTTAGCCAGCACCGCTGGTGGTGGTTCAAGAGTATCTGCAGGCCTCCGTACCGCGATCCGATTAGATAAGGCAGGCTAAGCCAAGACGAGAGCAGTGGGTGCTGGCAGCCGTCATCCCATGACATTCGCACATGACAATGCCGTATGAATCTCGGCGAGGTCTCGCCTCTCGAGTGCAGTGCCATCCGGGGGATTTTATGGCGAGGTTCAGCAGCCCAGACAATGCAAATCAACTTTGATCTTCAGTGGCAACGACTGCCTGCCTGACTTGCAGGCACAATTGCCCGCCAGCCCATTAATTGAATTTGCTTGATTTCATTATGCGCACATGCTCGTGCTGCTGGTGTGCGGGTTTTGCTTCAATTTCCACAGATTTAAATAGCTGAAGAGCTAAGCGCGAAGAGCTCTAAATAGTCTCGTGGGCGGTGGCTGCCGCCTCTGCAGCTGGCTTTTGATTTCATGTCAGAATTGACCCAAAAATATTCAAAAATCCAAACAAAAGAAAGCAAAATCCCCGTCGCTCTGCTAATTGCTCTACTTTGTCTACACTAATAAACACAATGATGCATAAATAAAAAAAAAAAAACTGAAAAGAAATGAAGAAAAACCACAGTTTTTGTTTTTGAACCTGTTTGCAGCCGGCAGCTTTTCCTCTCCAACTTTTACTCGTCGCAGCCCCGTTTTCGCTAACGTTAACGAGGACATTACACAATCCACATAAATATGGCCGAGACAATGCTATGTTGTCGGCCACATTCCGCATAAAAACTGTCAACGACAGCTTCAATGACGTCATGGCCAAACGAAATTGGAATGCAAATTGTTTTCGCAAATGTCAGCAAGTCCTGGCCAAGGGTCTGAGATCATAAGCAGAGGAGAGCAAAGCAACCCTTGATGGGAGCACAAATAGCTGAGAAGTTAGCTTAGTGCCATAAAAAGATAGATATATATATTCATTTACGTTACGGACCACACCCAAAACTGAGAATTGCCTTGTTTGTCGTTTAGCTGTATCTTCAAAGCGACAAGTGACACAGATAGCCGGAGAAAGATACTAGTTTGCCGGAATGGGGAGTACGGAGCAGAGTTACGCAGTGTGCAACAGGACGTACATATGCGTGCCCAGCATGTGTGATTAAGAGATAACAATTAACACTTTAATTGCCAGAGTCATGCCATCGGCATCTGACAAGTCGACTTACAGTACCAGAAAAAAGCAATTGAAAGCCGACAAGCTTTGCTTAACTCTTCATGAAATATTCCCTTGACTTCGCTAAATACAAAAAATATTAGCAATGATACATCGCACTGCAGTTCAATAAATATTGAGTTTTGCTTTAGCTAACCGGATACGCAAATATTTGCTTCTGAAGTTGTTTGCTCTGTGGCTCACACCACAGGAAATGGGTGTCGAACAACTATCAATGCAGGTCACTCAGTACTCCGCGGCCTTACGCTCATGGGCGACACTGCACGCCCTTTGAGTCGCGAAAATAATAGTTATTCAGGTTTGTTGTTAGCCATGCCAACGAATCCGTGCTTTTGGTTCTAGCCCCCATTACACGGACGTGTGGAAAATATAAAAACTTGAAACTGTGAGAATACAAATTATAGAAACACACACACATGACTCAACAGCCGGCACAGTCATTGCCATGTACACTCAACAAATTAGATCTTGAACAATGGAGATATAGTCGATATACGTTGAAAATGATGAACGTGCATCTATTAATAAATCAGAGTACGTAAGAGGAACTCCCCCGTAACTGATTAAAAAGGGAATGAAAGATACAGCTCAGTGTTACTCTCTTGCGGAAGTTTGTTTTTCTTTCACGCTTTGCTAGCAATGTACAAGCAGTAGCGAACGAGAGAGAGTCCTTTTTTTAACTGCGCGATTAACATTATTAAGTTTATTACATCTCGGGATCTCTGTAATAAAGACTACTCGAAACTCATAGCTAGAACATTCTGCTTTTTAAAGTTTTAAACTCCATTTATTCTCTGTGTATTCCACTTGTTTTTCCCCCTTTTTTTCTGTTGTTGTCAAATTGCGAAATGCTGTGCTGCCTTTGTAGTGGTTGCTGCTGTTTTCTCGAGCGTTGCGGCAGCTTTTTTGCTTTTGGATATTTAATAGTATAGGTGTTCGGCGAGCTCTGAAAGGCGGCTTGTTAATTTATTTGGCTTGACTGTCAAGTGTGTTATGTACTCTGGCACACCAGATAAATATCTACAGCACACACATATACACACTCCTCCTCTCCGCCCTCCTCTTCGCCGTGCACGTGTAAATGTGGACTGTGTAAACTACAAAACTCCACCAGTCAGACGTTCATTGTTGTTGTTTTTGCTGTATCGCTCTTCTCTAGAGCAACAAGTTTTTGTTTTCGTTTCTTCTGTTGAGCTTTTCTGGCCATTTACCTACTTATGTATGTATGTGCAGGTATTAATATGTGTGCCTACAGCTGCGGCCAAAACAAAAGCGTAAATGTCGTAAATTAACCGAGAAAATCTCGAAAATTAAATATGAACGTATGTGGTGCTTAAGCCCAATTAATTAAAACATAACTTTTAAATTAAGCAGGCCTAAAATTGCATTTACAATCCCCGATTGTAAGGAGACTCCTGGTTTAAGACCAATTTGTCTGTTCGCATTACTCTGGAATTTCACAGATTGCTCTCTTAATGATCTTTTGACGGAAGGTGTTTGTTTTTTGTGTGACTCACAGAGCGTTCGTTGGCAGCTACATTTACGTGTACTAAGTATTTTTAACAACTCAACTTTTTACAATGAATTTATAATTATTTGTCTGAAATTTACTTTAAATCAGTTTATTTGGGATTTCACCGGACAAAGTAAATATGTACATACATGTCTGTGGGTGTTCGTGAGATAAACATTTATTATATAAAATAAATAACGAAAGATTCGCCATCAAAAACACACTTGATCTCTAAAAAACCTTAATTAAATGCCTTTAATGACGCCAGAGAACGCCATCAATCGGGCTACAAAAGCCCACACAAACAAAAGTTCGTAACATTTGTACATATATATATAAATTTTCATTTGGCAAGCAAACTGGTTTTAAAGTTTTTATTTACTACATATGGAACACAAATCTATAGAATAGTAGATGTATTGGCTTAACCTTCTTGTGGCCAATTTAATTCTGAGAGATTTATGTAAGAAATATTCTAATATAAAGATTACCAATTAAATTTCATAGATTTAAAAATATCAAATTATTACTTTAAAGGCTAATTTTAACTAAAAATATTGTCATTATTCATAAGTTGAATTATTATTTGACCATGGGGTATTTAGGCAGTGTTTCTCAAAAAAATCAATTATAAACCAGCAAGCTTTCGATTGCCCATTGTTAGAACTGTGAGATGAATCTCTACTGCTTATGTAGATACATGAGATGTACATACATATACCGGGAATTTCTTATTTTCCTTTATAAATTCGAAACCCCGAAGCTTATCTTCTCAAAGTTGTGCTTCATTGCCACTTTTTATGATTGTTGTTTGTATTGCGAATTCGTTCGAAACATAATATTTGGCTGAGCAATCATATAATATCGGGTTTGTAAACTCCTCGTATTTGACCAAGTCAACATCAGAGTCGCAAAAATAAGGGTGAGCTCCTCGAAACAGTGAGAATTTGCCTTGTTGGCGAGAAATCCAGTTGACGCAGTGGAAGCTGAACGAGCAGCAGAGCGATGACATCACCGAGCTTGGAACAACAGGCCAACAGCAGGCGGTTCTCAAGTCGAGTTCTCAAAGGCATTGCTCTGTTCTCAGGGGCGTCTGGAAATCGGTAGCCTTATCGGGTTTCTCACTGTTCAATATGCATATTGCATATTACCGAATTTATCGGATTGCGTTTCGACAGCGCTTTCGTAACATATTGTACGATTTCTGCTTTCACGCAACTCTCTCAAACCGGTTTCGGTTTCGATTTCGATTCGGCTAGCTATAAACCGGGTCTATTTTGTAAATACTTACCGACACAATGGTGTTGAATATGAAGAGGATGTATTTGACCAGAGATGTGCCGCAGTCCATGTTGCTTGATATTCACTGTAACGGAAAAAGATTGAATAAGTGAATCAATCACACTAAATGTTAGCCAGTTGCTCGCTGCAGGCCAAATGGCAATTGTAATTAAGTTTAATTCCAGGAAATGACGCTGAGAGAGAAAGAGGAAGGGAGGTGTATTAGAAGGAAGCACTCATGATGCAAGTATATAAGGTGGTCTCATCACGAGAACTGCTCTGTTTTTGGAAGGTTGCCCTTGCTCCCTCTCTCGTCCTCGCGCTTATCTCTTCGGGAGCGAAGATCTGGAAATGTTTGTCGTCCTAAACCACATGCAGTTGCTTCTCATGGAAACGCTACTATTCCAAAGAAGAATGGCGGCGATAAGACTGCCAAGCATCCGCATCTATTATCGCGTCGTTTGCTTTGCCTTCCTCAGAACGCGTCGCCAGGGCAACAACAAAGGCGAACGAAAAAACACAAAGGAATGCAACATTTCCCAACAACATTAACAGGGGAGTCTGAAGTGGAAAATAGGGAAGTTCACTGCCCTACGCTCCAGCAGCGTTTCATTCAATTTTCTTCTGTTTTTCTCGCTATTTCCCGCACTTCGGCCGTACTACGCAGTCTTTTGTTTTCAGGCCTCCTCCTTCTCTTTCAACCACTTTTTTGACATACAGCATCTGCTCATGTCTTGTTGTTTTTTTTTTTCTGTCAAACTACTACACACTTCACGTTGCCGACAGCGGGGCAAATTATTCATTCCAAACCTCACAACTTGTTACTTGGATGGGCACACATTATTACCTTCGTTTTTATATTTTCCCAAATTAAATTCCGACGGATGCGCGTCAGTTCGAGCTTACAGTTACTGTTAGTGCTTTCAAATAGGGTTGTTGATAATATATCAAAGTATCGATATTTCTTCTAAAGATGGTATATAGCACGATTCAAATATCGAAATAGCGATATTTTTATTTGATATTTTTGGTCAAGACGAAAAATAACACACTAGTCAGGGGGAGAGTTGCCGTTTTAGCTATAGAATTCTTCAAACTGAATATGCATTATTGCTTCCAGTCAGCTAGCATATTTGTGAGATAAACGATTTATTTTTATTTTTTAATGTATGTAAGTATATTGTGTACTTAATTTTCATTAAAAGAAAATGGGTTAGACTGGACGGTCTGTCATTAAAGATAAATTGCTTTATTAAAAGTATGTAGCCATTTTTTAAAGAATTTATTATTCAGTTCTTTTTTATACTCTTGCAGGGTATTATAATTTTAATCAGAAGTTTGTCACGCAGTTAAAAAGAAGACATTTCCAACCATATAAAATATAGATATATATTCTTGATCAGCATCAACAGCCGAGTCGATCTAGCCGTCTGTCCGTTTCTATTCAAAGTAGTACCTCAGATTTAAAGCTATCTGAACTTTGCAGATATTATTTTGTATTCTCTAGTCGGATCGTGCCAGATCGGACAACTATATCATATAGCTGCCACAGGAACGATTGGAAATTTTGAGGACAAAAATTATAGCTTAGCCGGTTGTCAACATATTTTCTTATAATTTAAGACATGGCCATTTTGTATTATTCTAGAATTGAAATTTTAATTGTATCAAATCGGACTACTATATCATATAGCTGCCATATGAAATTGATTGAAAAAAAATTTAATTTTGCTGTTTATAAATATTTTTTCTACTATTGGAGTCATTTCATATTATTTCCGATGAAGTGATAAAATCATTCGATTCGCATAAAATTAAAGTGCGAATCGAATGATTTTATCATTTCATGATTTGTATAATTCCTATAAGTTTTTCTTTTCATATGACTAAATTGGATTAAATTTTAATGATTATTGGTAAGCTTCAAAAATATAAAAACTTCGGCGTGCCGATGTTAGCTTCCAATCTTATTTTTATGACAAAAATGTTTAAAATTGCCTTTCTTCACGCCAAAAGGGCGCTTATTTTTCTGTTCACACTCTTCTTCGAGGCTTTCATGGCATACATTTTTAAATCCACTCTCCCAAGCTAGTTTTAAGTTTCACGTAAAGATTTTTTATTTCCTATTCCTATTCTACCAATAAACACCTACGCACTTCGAGCAAAAACCCCCAATAGTTTTTTCGTATTTTGAGTGTTCGAGGTTAAGGCCACCCCCGTCCAAATAGAAGTCCAATCCCCTTGATATCTCCATATTAATATATAAAAAATTTAAAATAAATAAAAATAGTACAAAATATACAAAATCAAGCCAAGTAGAACTTAGGAAGCCCTTGCGAAATACATAGTGTATGCCGGTACGTGCATTCTTGAAATTGCCATATATATTTTTTAAATTTATAGAATCTAAATACATACTGCATATTAGAAAATGTACTTTTATTAAGCAAATAGTTATCGCACATTTTTAATTTACTAAATATAAATCGTAGTGTAACTACGCGCTGCTGGATCTAGACTTTATTGGATAAAATATTTAGTGGCTTCCTGCTTGAGCTCTGGATTAGTCTTAATACTTAGTTAATTAATGTTTCGTGTTCGATGCTTAGTAGTTCTGGCGTCTCTGAGAGTTACGCGTCTGATTGGCCAGACAGCAGGCGAAAATAAAGGCCACAAGCTGAGGAAGAAATTATAGTTCGGTCAGTTTATAATTGGTAGAGGTTTCCATCACAGTTCCATTACCTCAACAACAGTCACACCCAGGCCGGCGTACTTAATGATATTCACGTTGGTATTCCAGAAGGAATCAATGGAAGTCAGGCAACTAGGTCGGGTCGCCACCTGTGTGATTCCGCAGCTGCCATTGGTGGGAGAGTCGCAGCAGGAGGCGGGGTACGAAATGCCGTAGTCAGCGAATCCATGCAGACCGCAGCACTTGAACTATAATCGCAAAATGTTAAATAAATTAAATTATTATTTATAACTAAATAAATTTATTCGCTTTAAGAAAACTGCTGCAGTACCATGTACCATACTCTTTCTAAATAAACAAATAAAATATAATAATTGATAATTTTATTGGTCATAAATGAACAACGCACATTTTATAAATGAACAATCTTTAGCCGTATCCTTTACTAATGAATAATGATTATTTTTCAGTTAAATTAACAAAATAAAAGCAGTTTCAGTAAACATGTTCAGACTCAGAGCCATAGATAATATTCTTGACAGCCATATAACATTTCCAAATTTATTTGGATTTTACACTTTTTTTACTTATTATTATTATTATTTATTTAAGAAAAAAAGAGTGCTGTTAGGTACCGAATAGAAACAGCTTTTTGGTATTTCTACCCATTTATACTACTGCCTAAAAACAGTTGATTTTGGGCCCTGTTTATTTGCCTAACAATCCTATTTTATTTAATTAATTATTAACGTAGTAGAAAACTGAATTTTCTTAGCTAGAACTTCATCTGATATTGAATATTTAACAGTGAGAAGCGATAGCAGCCGTAAAAGGAGCCAATCTTCTTTGTTTACTCACTCACAAGCAATCCAATTATAATAGTTTAATCAGTTTAATATAGTTTTATAGTTTTAGTTATACAGTTTATAATAGTTTGACAGTTTAATATCCGTTAATAAAGAAATTAACAAAGTCAAGTACGCGAATATTGGTATCAATTATGAATTAAATTCTAAAATTGGATTAAAAGTACTCACGGATCTCTGCATTGTGTCCAAGAGAAGGGAGTCCGTTTGGCGTTGATCCCAAATGGTCTGGACAATCTTCTCCAGGGACGTCTGTATCTGCACATGGTCAATCCACACGTATATGATCAGGGCCAGCTGACTGATCAGCAACACCAGCATGACAACGGAGTACTGATAACCGGAGAACAAACAATATATTAAATTGATTCTAATAAGCAACGAGATAGATTCCTTAACGCACCGTGGTGAGACAGCAGGCGTTCTCGCGAATGGCTCCACAGCAGCCCATGAAGGCAACCAAGAAGATGAGGCATCCCAGGACCAAAATGATGATGGCCACGCTGTTGGCGGTGAAGGTTTCATCGAACTTTGAAAAGTCCTTGATGGACGACACCATGATGGAGCCGAAGGTGATGAGCAAAATGCCGCATATCTGTAACGGGAAACCACAAATGTTTTCACTTAGTCAAAGCCTTTGATAATAGTCATCGCGAAGGTGATTCAAGTTAAATTGAAATCGAATTTAATAGCAACCGCCGGCACCAATGATAAGTACACTCATCCTGAACTTAAAAAGAGAACAACAAATGTGTGACCATTGTGATAATAATAAGTTAATACTTATAGCTGTGGGTTAGTGCATTAAAAAAATACAAATTTAAACAAACAGCTTCAAAAGAGTGTGTTTTCGATAATGAGAGATACCCGGTACCCATAGCATATTGGATCGAGCCCAAGTGGCCCAACTGGAAATGTATCCTAAAAGGGCTTACACATTATATTATTTATTATTACTTATTTATTTTGTTGTAATATATCTAACTAATTTTTTTCGAAGTAAGGAACCAAAGTCTCTCGGTTTAGTTTGTTAAAATGAATACGAAGGTCTGCCCATTAATTACATATTTTTGTAAACTGGCTATAAACATCAAAATAAATTTTAATTATAACAGAAAAAGCCTCTCGTAAATTACTTTTAAACACTTAAGCAAACTATTATTACAGTCCAGACAGCGGCACTTTTTATCGATTTCTAGATATATAGCAAAAAGTAAGTAAAACCCTGCCTTAGATATTACGTAATTTTTTCCAAGCTGTCAAATCGATATTATTCTTAGATAAAGAGTTTCCACATAGCAACAATTCATTTTGAAATGTTTCATCACAAACGCTGTGTAATTTCCAGATCTGTGACTGGGATGGCTCTGGGACTATATACGATCGTACCTATTACTCATGCTGTTATCTCCGCTGGGTACACTGCGTTTTCCGACAACTGTTTGGCTCATTAACCGTAATTACGTTCGGCATTGGCATGCGATGATTTATTTAAAGAATTTTATGTTTTCAGCCGTTTTTACCCAATTTTCCCTGTACTTTTCGATAAGATAACTTTCGAAAGAGCGGTATCCAGGGCAGTGAAGAGCAAAGACTTGAGCCTGAAGATTTCATTTGTCTTTGCTTTGCCGATAAGATAGCGCCCAAGCCAAGGGTTATTTTTGCAAACCTCCCAGACTGAAAGTGCTAAGAACTTTGAATCCGTGGGGAAACTTTTCTTACCACAAACAGTATATTAAATATGAATAGAACATATTTCACAAATACTCCGCCGCAATCCATTGCAGTAATATTATCGTCGTCTCGCTGGTGTCGGAGGAAATTGCACTATTGTCCGATTCGTTGCTAAACTGTAACTGAAAAAGTGCCATGTATGACTATTCCTTATTAAAGGTTTTGATATCGCAAAAAGCTTTTTAAGCTTTGATTGTATGTGAACAAAAGCAGCTATAAGGTGAGAGAGATCCATCGGAATTCCTCTGAAAAGTATGCGACACAATTTGAGGGCAATTTTTTTTGTAATGCCTGTTTTTAGGATGCCGCAAAACTTGATAACTCGGAGTATATTTCTGGAACTACTGTACAGGTAAGTACATCTATTGTTTTTTAAATAATGATTTGAACATGTTCCTAAAAACATGAGTTTATTTGGTTGTTTATTAACATATTCGTAGCAACATATGTCTTTAGCTGTCAACAATATCTTCTGCCTTTCGCGCCGTTCAGTTAAAGTTTTTATCAATTTGAGCATAGTAAGACAAATCAAGGATACTTTGAATTTTACCCACAATGCTTTTTGTGGTATCTCACTGTCGTTCAACGCTCACTATATCTTTCCTACTTGACTGTTACTATGACTATCAATCAGCAAAAAAGTTACTTTTAAGAAAATTATGAAGTTTAAGTTGATAACTTTGAGTTTGACCTTATACCTTTAAGCATTTAATGCCAAGACATTTAAATAAAAATTAAAAGCTATGGTTTTCATAAAACTAATAATATATAAGCTGATAATATATAAATAAATGGGTAATATTATGCATGCACAAAAGATGCATGAGGGTTTTCTTCGATAAGCGGTCCGTAATTACGCATGACGTCAGCTACGTAGCAGGACATTGAAAATACAATAAGCTGTGGAAAATAATCTATATTATTATAGGAATGATTATAATACTGTAAAAAACTTGCCTCATATGCAATAGGAATAACAATGGTAAATTTCATTATGTTGACACCCAGATACCATAAATATGGTACAGTTTGCAGGACTTTTTCAGAAAGACCCAACCACAAATAGCAAGCAAAGTATATGTGCAGTAACATGCAAATCAAGTTTAAAACGGCATTCTAACAGGAACATAAGAGAAATTAATTGGGAAAGTTTATTATTATTGAGTGCCTGCTTACCGAAGTTAGATATCCCGGCTTTTGAGTTGCCAGTCCGTAGAAGCTCTGCCATGACAGTAGGAACATGATTGTTCCAAATATCTGTATTGTAACGGGTATAACCGTTATATCATCTATAAGTCCGCTGCTTTTGACTTTACTGGCCATAACCGTTCCCACACTGATAAATAAAACTCCAAGGCCCTAGAATTTAAGGTATATTTAAAAAATTAAGCCAAGTAATGTAAATCAATTATAAAGTAAATTAGAGACACATCTCAAAGAAATCAAATCAAGTTTAAAATTTTTAATTCTTAAGCAAAATAACTTACCTAAAACTTACTTCAATACACCAAAAGAGCAAATTTAAACATTATTGAATTTCGATCCTTTAATGAGTAACAATTTTATATCCAATGTTTTATTTCAAAGAGATACAATAGATATATTTTTTTTTATTAATTATACTCTTGAAAGTTTTATATATTTTAGGCAAAAGTTTGCAACACAGTGAAGGAGTCATTTCTGAAAATTTTAATTTGATCAAAACAATACGTAGAAATGTTTTATATACTACCCCCTGTTAGTGCGATCGACTTTTAATGATCCCATTGCAAACTGTAATCGCCTCACTATTTCGGTGAGCTTCCTTTCTTGATTTGGTTTTGTTTTCTTTAGCTTATCAAAACATTCAGCTTGTAAAATAAATATCGTTTAGAAACCACAAATGTTATATATATATATTCTGTATAACGTTTCTCCTGCTCATATTTGAGTGGGCTTCAACTCATTAATCGTAATTCCTTAAATTGATAAAGATAAAATAATGACGTATCGAATCATGCAACTTTTTTTGATTCAATTGTACATAACTTTATTGTGTTTGATAACCAAAAAATTTAGAAATGCCTTGCTGTTCAATACTATTCGCATTGTCTGACACATCTTTCTATCACTGATCACATGATCACTTTTATTGGAACAGTCCTTACCGCCAGCATTACATTAAGGATGTAAAGTAATCTTTTGCAATTTTCTGCAGTTCTGTTCATTTTGTTAGAATGAGGAATGGATTTTCGAACCGTAAGGCTCCGTATTTGCTTTGAAACTGAGTTCGTATTTGAAAATTACGAACTATAAATCAATGATAAACTCACCAAGAGAATGATTGATATTTTACTCTGCGCGGCAGCGCATAGCGCGCTGAGGTCGAAAGAGAATCATTAAGAACATGAGCTTATTGTTGTATGTAGGATATAGTTGTACCTATTGCCTACTTTCTGGCTGATATAAATATTTTACACTTTACAGAATTATAAGAAGGAAAGATCCATAAAGAACGCTATATTTTATATTGTTGTTATACCATTTCAGCGTATTATAATTTTTTGCAACGCAGTAAACGAGACATTTCCGACCCTATCAGCATCAACAGCCGAGTCGATCTAGCCATGTCCGTCTGTCCGTCTGTCCGTCCGTTTCAACGCTAACTAGTCCCTCAGTTTTGAAGCTATCTGAATGAAACTTTGCAGATAGTCTTATATATGTATGCTCTCAATACCATATAAGTCGGAACGGGCCGGATCGGACGACTATATCATATAGCTGCCATAGGAAAATACAGCAAGTAGTTAGTATTAATATATTAATAATAACAATAATGGTTTTATTATTATTATCTTAACGGATTTAAAAGAGACACTCGTATTTTATAAATATAGGTATATAGCTCAGGACACTAATTCAAAGCCGTTTAGTTTGTTTTTTATTACTTGAATTTTATAAACATTTTCTTCTTTGTATATCTTCAAAATCCCGATTAGAAACCCCAAACTTTTATGCTCGCAAGTCAAAAAGTTAAATTATAGTTATAGTTAACACTTCTCATAGATGACACATTTAAATGGGGTTTGAAAATAATTATGTATATTTCAAGTAAAAGTAACAAATAATTTATTCAATAGGCTCCTTCAGAATCTAGGCATAAACCTGTCTGCCGCCCCCCTGCCTGCGCATGCAGTTCGTGAGGGCGCCGGCGATCAGGAAGACAATCAGCTCGAAGATGCAGATGCCCAGGCCGGACCAGCGGATGATGTCCATATTGTCGTACCAGAAGTCTCCGAACTTGGTGATGCAGCCGGGCCGATAGATGTAGGCGGCGGGGGTGCTGCAAACTGCGCTGCGATCCACGTAGCCGCAGCAAGTTCCGGGCACGGCAGCAGTGCTGCCATAACTCTCATATCCGGTGGTGCCGCAGCAGCCGAAGGTTTCCTCCAGCACACCAATAGCATTGTAGTCCTCGGAGTTCCACAGCAGAGTTACCATGTTCTCCATGTCGTTAATGAATGCGGATCGGTTGACGAACACCCAACAGGTGATCACCAGTTGCAGGATGAACAGCACGAATATCATGCTGGTGTACTGGAAAGTGCATATCGATAAGTTTTACTTGTCCAACCATCTTGGTAACGAGACTCACCGCTCCCGTCATGCAGGCACTCTGTCGGAAAATGCCATAGCATCCGAAAAAGGATACTACGAAGATCAGGCCACCCAGAACGGTGATGCATATGGGTATGGTGTTGGTGTTCGTTTCACCCACGACGTCAATGCGGCTCAAATCGGACAACATGATCGAGCCCAGCACGATCAGAAGGATGCCAACGATCTGGAAACAGCGAGGATAATTGTTAGAAGTTTTGTTAATATGCTGTACTATGGAGGTGCTACGGTTATCACTAGGGGGCTTACAACCCTGTGGAAAAGTGTCCAAAATTAATTAACTACATATTATATTCTAATAAATAAATTTAAGCCGAATTTGGTACCTAAAAAATTATATTAAATTATATTAAAATTATATACTATATAGATGAGACTTGTGAAAGGATAAATCCTTTTTTACTACACCAAACTTGCGATTAAATTTCCTTTCCTCTTACCTGAGGTAAGAACTTAACTTCACATAAATTTAATTAATCGTTATTCAAAATATAGATTTATGATTATGAACCTTTTTTTTACTTATTTACTATCTATAAAATACATATGTATAATAAATGTGTTTTTGTACTCAAAAATGAAGATAATGTCAGTTAATTGATAAAATTCGTATTCAAATATACGTATGTATGTCCCGCAGACATTACACGAGGCTAATGGGTTTTTAACTTTACCACCACAATTGCATGAATAATATTGATAAACCTCATGACAAATAACATATCGAAATCGAAGCGACACCGATGCGTAATATAGTAATTGATATAATTTATTTCTAAAGCTATGACATAAGACTTGTCTTTACACTAAATGTAAAATCTATAAAAGGTGATCTAGACCTCAGGGTCTCCTCTTAGCTTAGGCTAAGACCACTGACTAGAATAAAATAAATCAAATAATGACCAGAATTCTAAACGTAATAGAAAACATTTTGATTTGAATTTTAATAATTTTGGTATAGTTCTTCAGATTTCACTTTTTATTTCGCTTTTGTGGTTACACACACATAGTCTAAGATAGATCCAAAGCCTATCTTAGACCAAATTTCGATATCTAAAGCCTTAACACTTTCTGGTAATGTTTAGCACAAAAGTCTTAACTAAACTCCGCTTAAAGTTTAATAACTAACACCCCTGAATTGGAGCATTCTACATCCTTTCAAAGTAGTTGAATAAATCCTCAGTGCTTTCCCCTGCAGGTCTTTGTTTTGTAACTTACCAAAAACACAATATTAACGATATATAAAATAAAGTTGACTATTCCCGATAGGCAACCCATTTTGCAGACTTTCAGATGTTATCCTTTCGCGAGTGATATAAGTTAATTAGTGGTATTCCAGGGGTATTCTGTTCTGATTTTATCGCGTTCTCGCGTCGTTTGCTGTCGTTCGATTGGACTGGTCTTCCAGTTGCGCTACCGTTTTTAAATTGGCCAGGGGACACGGCCGATATCGAAAAGATACGCTAGTGCCTGATATCGTAATCACGGCCCAAGGAAGGCCAGATAATGGCGGGGAAATCGATAGCATTCAGCATATGGAAGTGATTCATTTTTAAGGGCAATTGATCTCGGAGAGGCGGTCGTAGGCTTATCGACTGATAAGGACATAGTTTCAGGAAAACATCAACTTGTCACGATTAGATAGCCGGTGGCCAAAGATAGACAGCGTATATAGCAATAATATTTCATTGGACTTAAGCTATTTCGGTTTATTTATGGAGAATGCTGGATTTTGGAAGTTAATTTTACACTAAAACTGAACTACATCTAGGGGCGTTAGATCAGACTCTCGTTTTAGCGCTTCCTCATGGCGCTGGCCAGGCAGCAGGACATGATAAAGATGCCCAGCTCGAACAGGGCAAAGATCAGACTGCTCCACCGAATAATGTCCGTGTTGGAGGCCCAGAAGTCGACGAACTCCGCCCGGCAGCCAGGTCGCTGCGAGTAGATGGCCGCCTCGCACGTCTGAGAGCGATCCGAGTAGCCGCAGCAGGAGGCTGGCACACTGCTACCATATTCCTGGTAGTTCTGGTTGCCGCAGCACTTGAACTGTAATAAAAGTGGGTACATTAGTAATTGCTTTCCATTGTGAAATAGATTGTGTCAATGGATTGATTGATTGAACATCAATTTCCGTTGGCTAAAGAGGTTAAAACTTACCGCCAATTGCAGGACGTCCATGGGGTAGCCCTGGGCAGCGTTGTTCTCATCCCAGGCCTTGTCCACCACCTTGCCCATGCTGGTCAGGAACTTGTCGTTTGCCGCGAAAATCCAGATGGAGAGGGCCAGCTGAAGACCGAACAGGATCAGCATGCAGACGGCGTACTGCAGAGTAAAATGGTGAATTAGTGTCAAAAGATGTCACAAATCGAGTAAAACAGGCAAGGCAGCAAGTCCTTAAAGCCTGATTGGGAAGTGTCACTGAGGCTAGGGGCCCATTTAGATCGTAGTAAGAACTAATTGGTCGACAGCGAACTGAGACTGGCATCCTAAAGAGCTATGAGCCCACTTAAGGTCTCAAAAGTTCTCTCTTAACCACAAGGATCTTCAACTCACAATGGTCGTGCAGCAGGCGTTCTCCCTTATCGTGCCACAGCATCCGAAGAAGGCCACCACGAAGGTGACGCTGCCGATGACAATGATGACAATGGGGATAGTCTGCGTGTTGACTGCTCCATCGAAGGCGGTGAATTTACCCATCGTGGACAGCATAATGGAGCCGACAATGATCAGCAGGAGGCCACCGGCCACGAAGATCAGGTTGAGCAAGTACAGCAGGTACTTGAACATGGCGGATAGGCAATTCATGGTGCTGGTTTCCGGGTGTCTCGTTCGTTGGCTGGATAATCCGTTCGTTCGTTGCGACTCTTTTCGTCAAACTGAATTGGCTTTCGGGCTGAACGCGGCTATTAAAGCTCATTCGAAGTGCTCATCTTATCGGAGGCAGAACTTATCTCGGCCATAAACCCCTCCATGTACCTGGCTCTCTACTATCGCGCAGTCTACTCTCCCTATGTACTTGAAAAATCGTTCAATGGATCTTATCACCTTGCACCCAGATACTACACCGCAGAGGTTGGAAGAACCCGGCATTTGCGTACTCAACGCACTCAATGAATCACTTGTTGGCCTAAACTCCTTTATGGGAGGGTGGCGAATTACCTAATTTTCGTAAAATTCAATCTTGGGGGCGTGGGTCCTCTATTAAGATGAATCATTCAGCCGCTTTCCCCGCACTGGCCTTATCAGACAGCGTGGAAGAGTTTGCCCGTAGGTTGACTCAGAAATTGCTCCGCTTGGCCACCGTTTCCTCGTGAGTCCCCGGCATTATCGTGGTGATTTATATACTATCAATCCTATAATAAACTTTTCGGCGAGTGCACTCAGGGCGTAACCATCCACGCCCGATTAGGATCGTTATACTTTCCGGGGTTTTTCTCAGTTCAAACAATTTCACATTGGACAATAGCTTTTGAATCCAATCTCTTCACGTTTTATATTTATGTATGCTCGTATAGAAAACCGTATGCTATATATACTTATCTGTGTTTATTTCTGTGATAGTTTGCTTCACTGGAAAAATGTCAATAAAGCAAATGATTGATAGACTTTTGGTTAATGTTGGCTGTTTAATTTGTTTAGCTATCTGACTCTATCCTTCTAGAGAAACATGTCATCAAAGAGCTCATAAAAACAAAACTGTAGAGAGATTATATAGTATAATTTAGAATTAGATCGACAGATAATGTTTCTCAGAGGCTTCTCCAGGAGAAATATATTTTTATTAACATTAAAAATTCGCCATTTTTAGAAATTATCTTGGAAAGTCCTACATATGGGGAAACATAACATTAATAAATAGTAATGACTAAGAATATAATAATGTAACTTTTAAGGAAGCAAAATAAAATCCCCAATCGTGTTACGACTTACTAAAAAAGACAGTCTGACATGGCTGTAAAAAAA
This sequence comes from Drosophila seguyi, assembly GCA_008042675.1. Taxonomy (NCBI): domain Eukaryota; kingdom Metazoa; phylum Arthropoda; class Insecta; order Diptera; family Drosophilidae; genus Drosophila; species Drosophila seguyi. The sequence goes on from VNJU01008666.1 coordinate 37,550, forward strand.
CGTTCTAGAATTAATAGAAGGGACAAAGTTTTGTTAATAAATGTGTTCTTATCGATATTTACAGTTTATTTATCAAACAAAAAGAACATAACTAGCTCCACCTCATGGCTTTGACCAAATGACAGGCGACAAAGAAGATTCCCAACTGGAAAAGGGCAATGATCAGACTGTTCCAGTCGCATAATGTCTATATGAAAGGCCCAGAAGTTGACAAACTCATCGTTGCAGCCAGGACGCAGCTCATAGATGGATGCCGCACACTCCTTGGATCGATCATCATAGCCACAGCAGGAGGCGGGAACATCAGATCCATACTGCCTATAGTTCTCGTTTCCACAGCATTCAAACTGTATCAAGTAATCACTTTCATTAGTAATGAAACATAGAAACCCCATCCAACTTACGGCTAATTGCAGGGCATCCATGGGATAGCCATGAGCGGAATCATGTTCAAGCCAAATTCTATCCACCAGCCGACTCATAAAATCCAGGGAAGTGTCCTTTTCGACAAATAGCCAAATCGATAGAACCATTTGCAAGGCGAACAAGATCAGCATAGATATGGCATACTATCAGATATATCAGATCAGCTGTAAGCAATTTTGGATATGTCTGAAAACTCACTATTTTCATAAGGCAAGCACTCTCCCGAATAGTGCCCCAGCTTCCCAGGAATGCCACCAGGAAGGTGACGCTGCCAACCACAATGAAGGTGATGGGAAATGTTATGATTGTCACTTCATCGAATTGGGTAAAGTTACCCAAGCTGTTCACCATTTGGGCACCGAATACTATCATAAATATGCCACTGACCACAAAGATCAAATTGTGCAAGTACAGGGCGTACTTTAAGGTCGATGAAAAACAACGCATGGCATAAAATGATTAGTGGTCTATGGATTATGCAAATTATCAAACAATCCGTCTGCTTCATGTGCCTGCCTTCGTCTAACTAATAACCTCCAAAATAAACCTAAACACGACATGATTCATGCTTATCTTACCTAATAAAATACCAGAGTTATGAGGTCTGTTGTCCCAATCTCCATAAAGGTCAGTTAATCTATCTAATCGCTGTTCACTATCGAAGTTACCAGATTACACCTATAAAGGGTGGATGAACTGGGGCAATGATATGAAAATACAAGTGTGATCTGGGATGTTATGGAAACTACAAGGGTTTTGAAATTTTTTAAATGGGATACTTAGAGTATTTTACGATGCATTTTGTACTATAGTTGTGGCACATTCGACATTGATATGTATAGTATTGACAGAAATAAGAAATCTAATTACTAGAAAAAGTATTTCAATGGTTTTTCATTGTTTTTTTTCCTGTAGGATCTCTTTTATTTTTAATTCATATTAAGTAAAAGGATTCATAATTAACTCGAAAATTAGTCAATATCTACTCATTTTATTGGCAAGACGACAGGAGAACACACATATTCCCAGCTCCACCAGTGCAATGATAATGCTGCTCCAACGGATGATGTCCATGTTGGAGGACCAAAAGTCCACAAACTCCTGCTTACAGCTGGGACGCAGAGAGTAGATAGATGCATCGCACTGCTTCGAGCGATCAGAGTAGCCGCAACAGGACGCAGGAACTTCATTACCATAATCCTCGTATCCCGAATTGCCACAGCAGTTGAACTGAATAAATGTTAAATATATTATGGCGTACAAATTTCATTACTATAACTTAACTCACTGTCAATTGCAGATAATCCATGGGATAGTTGTGTTCGGTATTATTATCAGTCCAGGCCCCGTCCACAATATCGCTCATTATTCCAAGGAAAACATCGGACTCGATAAACAACCAAATGGATAGCGATAATTGGAGGCAAAATAAAACAAGCATGCATACGGAATACTAAAGGAATTAGTTGTGGATTATAAATATCACAATATAACAAGAAAGGAAGCTAACTTCGGCATGCCGAAGTTGAAATACCCTTGCACTAGGTAGATGAAAAAGAAGAAAAATGTTCTGACTTTTTCGCTATCTCGGGTACTGTCATAAAATAAATGTTTCCAGAGTGTTGCTGGCGAAAAATGTTGCTAGCAACAAAGCCAAACAGATATATGTATATATTCCTATGGCAGCTTTATGATATAGTGGACCAATTTTGAAAAAATTAAAACCGAAATTCTGGAATAATACAAAATGTCCATGTCTCAAATTTAATGAAAATATGTGGAAAGTAGGCTTAGTTCGATTTTTTTTTCTCAAATTTTTTCCGATCGGTCCTATAGCAGCTATATGATATAGTTGTCCGATTTTGATAAAATTAAAACCGAAATTCTAAAATAATACCAAATATCTTAAAAATTGGCTAAGTTTTGATTTTTTTCATTAAAATTTACCGATCTTTTCTATGACAGCTATATGATATAGTCGTCCGATCCGGCCGGTTCCGACTTATATAGTGGTGAGAGCATATATAAGACTATCGGAGGGACTAGTTTGCGTAGAAACGGATGTACGGACGGACAGACGGACATGGCTAGATCGACTCGGCTGTTGATGCTGATCAAGAATATATATACTTTATAGGGCCGGAAATGTCTCCTTTACTGCCTTGCTAACTTCTGACTAAAATTATAATACCAGGCAAGGGTATAATAACACGATGTAGCTCTACTTACCGTTGTTGTGAGACAGGCGTTTTCCTTAATGGTACCGCAACATCCAAAGAAGGCAACCAGGAAGGTGACACATCCTATCACAAGGACGGACACCGGAAAGGCTAATGACTTTTCCGAACCCTCGAAATCTGTGGCATTTTGCATGCTGCTCACCATAAGGGATCCGAATATTATCAGCAGAACGCCAATAATAACAAAGATCAAGTTGAATGCATACAGGAGGTATTTGAAAGTGGATGACAGGCAACCCATGATTTGTTTTTTTATTTGAGTCCTAGAAACGTTTCTTTGGATCGATTTCGTCCGATCGCTGGGTCTTCACAAGACTAACTAAAAGGCTTTTATCCAAAAAACTTCCAAGATATATCGGATCTTATCGATGCTTAGGACTTATATACAGTTTTGTGTACTTTTCTTAGACCATAAAGATATTCAGAAACCCATTTCAGATTGCAAAAATATGAGTACACTATCGCTGATATTGCCTTTAGGTCATGGACAAGCAGTCGTTTTTTGACTCTGAGTAACCCTTATCCGCTAATCTATATAGTGCTTAAAATAACAATTTACGATTCTACAACTTGTATGTTTATAATTTCTGTGTAAGTGCAAGAACTTGTTTGTTGCCACCGACACCTTTCAATAGAATTTAAAATATGCAATTCTGATAACAGCAAACAGCTGATTCTCCGTATTATAGTACGTACTTTGTACCTGGTACTTGGAGAATAGAGGAATTTATAATTAAGTCGTAAGATATGATTATTAGGAAAAGAGAGAGTCTATAGGCAGGAAGACATCTAAAAGCTTTAAGCATTAGTTGCAAACAATACAATTATACTGAGTGTTCTGAACTCGACTGTTATCTTTTAAAATTAAAATGTTCTTCAACAGTTTATATGTTTAATAAATTGCTCTCTTTATTGCAATCTCTTGGTGTATAAATTATTTTGTACAGTAAAAAATATTAGCACAATCAATAAAATTCTCAACTAACGATCTTATAATGGTGATCACCTCGAATTTGTCCAGGGATTTGCTGTGTATAACTTGAGATTATGTAAATTTCAATGGCCATCTGTATCAGGTGAAGTATTCGTAAAATTGGGCAACATAATTCGTACTTTCGGTTTCAATTAAAATTATAAAGGCCTTCGCATCCCAGAATTAGTAATCTGCGCGGCGTCGATAGTTCCGAATGCTGTTCGCCAGGCAACAGGCAAACACAAAGCCAACAAACTGGAATTTGAATTAAATTAATATTAGATGAATCATCTAGGGAAAGAGGGATATGATGCATTGGAACTTACTTCAATAGCCGCAATCACTAGGCCCGAATACTTGATGATGTCGCTATTCCTGTCCCAGAACTCAACGAAGGCAGCCTTGCAGCCGCGCCTGTAGACGGTTTCCGTGCGGCAGTTGTTGGTGTCCTTGCAGCAAGAGGGCGGGAAGTAGCCCTGGAAGGAGTAGTCGACATAGCCACTGCGTCCACAGCACTCCATCTGCACAAAGAGAATTATGAATTATAACTTCGACTAGCTAACTTTAGGGATTAGAGCTTACGCTGATCTGTATGGCATCCATGTAGTCGGCACGACGGGTGCGGCGGTCCCAGGCCTTCTCCACCACATCGCCCATGATCTGCAAGTACTTGTCCTTTTGCACCCACATGTAGATGACCAGGGCCAGCTGACCAATCATCAGCACGAACAGCAGGATCGAGTACTGCGGGAAAATAATACAACATAAGTACAATAGAATATTATCTAGAATATTTTTCCAGTTCCCCGTACCGTCATAGACATGCAGTAGGACTCGCGGATGGCGCCACAGCAGCCGAACCAGGAGATGAGCAGAATGACCGTGCCCAGGATAATCATGGTTATGGGCACCTGCTGGGTGCGCAGGGCCTCCGCGAAGTCATCAATGTTATGGATGTTGCTGAACAGCAGAGCTCCGAATACGATCAGTAATATACCGCATATCTGAAGAAGACAAAAATGCATGTTTTTAGATTGGGAGATAAAATGGCCATAAACAATTGAAATCTGCAGACCAAGCCCTACCAAAATATCATAACTTTGTAAGCCCTTGCTCTTTGAATACCTTTGTAAATGATTTTATAATTTTAAGCAGAAGTAAGGGAAACATGTGCATCCTCTATAGAGTAAACGCATATGTATAACCTTTATCATATAAACAGGCGAGTCAATCTAGCCATGTCCGTCTGTCCGGCTGTCTGTTTGCGTTAGTTTTAGAGATATCCGAATACATCTTTGAAGAGAGACCCTCTAGTCTCCCGGCAGTATAAATGAGTACCTCAAAAACGTATGACTCTCGTAAACTATATTCACTCGCTAAAATGTTTATTGGGTTTACCTAAGCTTTGAATTTTGACGTGAAAGCTTTAACAGCTTTTTATTATTTGTTAGAAATAATTTAGAATGTATGGAATGCACCGAAAGAAAATAGGGGGAACCTACTGGGGCTGTACTTTTTTAACAATTTATTGTAGCGTTACTAAACTAACCCATTTGCAAGCCTCTCAAGGGCCTTATCTCTTATCAATCCCCTCGATTTGGTTAATTAAGATTACCCAGCGCCAATATGCGATATAGTTATCAAAAACAAATTTACTTTGACTCTGATTTATTTATCGCCCTGCGTCATTCGGCAGATTAGATGCCGTGCAGTTGTCCGATTTATCCAATTATCTAACCCATAAGTATTATTAAGGCTGCAGCATGACTAACTCAACGGGTTGGGTCGTTCGCTGGGTGGGATCAGATCGGAGCTGGTGAGAGATGAGTGCGACAACATTGCCTAACCGCTTACGTATATAGACTCACACCCACCCGTCCGGTATTTCTGTCCCGATCCGTGGAAAATTGAGTTCAAGTCTACTGTGACCGTCGCCCATTTACATCGTCTCTGCGTGTGTGGCAGCAATGTTTATTGTTTTTTTACAGAGTTTTTGGCTCGCCCCGCAATGGGAGCAAGTTCACATTTAATTAAGTCAACTATTTTCGGGCCTCCCCTGTAAATGTAATTACGCAACTTTCTGTTACACTGGGAGTGTTTTGAAAAAAAATTCTTTTGCTTCAGTCTTTTAAATATATTGTGAATGGCACTTATTAAATATACATCAATCAATATTCACCTCATTAGACCTTATTTTACTTTACTTGACAGGGATATATTTTTGTATCGACGTAACTTGGCATCTTTTTTACAAGTTGATTACTGTTTTCCAAATTGCAATTTGGTAGGCTTGAAAGGTAAAACTTATTGCCAAATGCTACTTATATGATATATTTATCATTTTTTTATTAGTGAATAATAAATAGTTGTTTGTATTTTCGAGTAATTGCAAACATAACTAAATTGTTACTGATAACACCCATCGGTTTGAAATTCGTATGTTTTAGAGGTCGTCATCGACTAGATCTTTGTATTTCTTTTTATTTAAGTTTATAATTTAGTTGTAAAATTGCAAAGAACATAGTTATTATTAAATATCAGTTATTTAAGTTTTAAAAAAGCTAGATATTAAGATAATTTTACACATTGGAATTTTTTATTCTCTGTTCATACTTTGGGTGTGCTGGCAGCAGTCGAGAAATTGGCAGACTCTTAAGTCAGAACTTGGGGCACTTCTAACAAAACTAAGTTTAAGTCGCAATACCAATTAACATTATGCTGTTAATAAGAATTCCAATTATATGCTTATAATATTACTAATGATTAAGATTTAAAATTAAGATAAAACAAACTCTAAGTAGCATTTCCAAAATGTTACATTACTTAATCATAAAATCTAGAGGGAATTATTTTACCCTGCATAGAGTGACATCTTTTACACACCTGCAAATCAGGGCTTCAAACTGGTTAGCTCCGAGTACAGTCTAACGCGCCGGTGCAGCGACTCCGAGAGGCAGTTAGTTAGAAGTTGCAAAACAATATATCGAAAATGCCACAAATGGTGGCTGACATGGCGTTTCGACGATTGTACTTGGTGTGTTTTGCTGTTTGAAACCAGTTAACCTCGAGCGGATGCCAGTTAATGGGATGCATGTTCTGCGGCTCGGATGTGGATAACTCTGTGGCTCCAAGCCAAACTCGTTTCCAACCAACAAAAGTAAACAAAATACCTTTTGGTATACAGAATCTCTTGACCACCACTACGTCACTTAGGTAGCCCAAATTTAATAACGGGTTTGGCACACACCGATGACAGAAAATTTAGATACTGTTTCGATATAGTATGCGAAAATCAATATATAAGACGAATTTTTTTAACTTTGTGCACAAATCGATATGCTCTGTGATATATCGAAAGCTGAAAGTAACATCATTAATTTAACGTTAAGTTCGATATATAAAAAATGTGTTACATTAAAGTTTACAATATTTTTTTGACATGATATTAAGTTCAATATTTTCCCCTCCATATATGAGCATCCCCACTGATGATCTCAAGTACATCTAACCCTTTCAAAATAAGATATCTTAATTTTCTTATTATCTCCGTACACGTTCCCTATTATTATAATTTAACTTAATAATTAATTCTGAAGCCGCCTTCAACGTTCCCAAAGGCATTGTTATCAACCAGTTTCGTTGGCTTTAACTTTCTCAGAGAGAAAAAGGCAAAAAACACTTTTCCCCCGTTTTTTCTCCGCCTCGATCGAGGAGAAAACCTGTTTTTACCGTAGCAAAGTCATGATATCATGGAGACTGAACTAGGCTTGGCCTGGAAAATGATATAATCCACGGATGTTTTTACTCACCGAACAAAGCAAATTGAATATAAATAGAATATATTTAACCATGGAGATTCCGCAGCTCATTTTGCTTTCGGACTTTCGGTGGGTGCTGCTGGTGGAGGTGGAGAAGGAACTGCAACTGATCGTCCGGGGAACGAGAAAAAGAATGGAATTGGGAAATTCAGATACGTATTTCTCAAATACAGTGGAAAGTTAAGTATTATTATATCATTTTATTTGGGCAACAAGCACACACGCACGCACACACACAAACACAGGCACACGCACTGATGTCATCCGTGGCAAAAACAACATTTTGTTTATATTAACAAAGAAAAAATGCTGGCGTTCAGGTTTCGCTGAGTGTGGCAATTAGCACACGATCTCACGTACCGCCGGGGTATCGGCTGTCGTTCGTTTCGTTGGGCTGCAACTGGCCCTTGAACTAATCTATGGGGAGGTGAATGGATACGGCCGATCCTGCCGGCATCAGCGCACCAGCTCGGGCAGCAGCTTCTCCTTGGGCAGCAGGCGCTGCTTTAGCTCGTAATAGCGCCGCCAGATGTATGGGTGGCTGGCCGCCCAGGACAGCCACGCCTCCTTCTCGGCGGTGGTCCGCTCCACCTTGCGTAGGTGCTGATAGTACTTGCCGTTCCGCTTCACACTGGCGGCGGCGTCCTGGGCAAAACGAGCGAACCGCAGCTTGAGCAGCGTCTCGGAAACGTCCACCAGACGGTTGCCCTTGGGCGGATGCACCAGGCATAGCTGACAGACGACGAAATCCTGCCCATCGCGCCCGCTCTTCAGTGGCAGGAAGGTGGCCTCGCGTCCGACGAGGCACTGCTGCAGCCAAGAGTACCCGTTGGCGTCCACACGCACTCCCGGCAGCTTCACGGACAGCAGACGCTTGCGGCTGGTGAAGAGCGGAATCAGCGGCTTGTGCTGGATCAGCAGCAGGGTGTCCTGGTCGCGCTGCTGGACGCCGGCGATGCGGCCCGTGTGCATCACGCGCTCATTGATCAGTCGCTCCGGGATGTGCGAGGGCTGCTTGAACTGGCGGACCAGATAGGCGGGTTTGCGCTTCGCGTAGGCCACTGCCAGCATCAGGGCCGAGGTACTGTAGATGGCCAACTCGCTGCCGACGGTGTCCCGCTCCAGGTAGTTACATAAGCCCTGGTACTTGGCCCACACGTATCCCTTGGCCGCCTCCATTAAGTAGCTTGCGCCTGCAAATTGTTCGTTCGTTAGCTGGGTTTCGGGGATGTTTTGCTGCTACTCAGCGCTCGGCAGCTGACGTCACTTTACCAAAACACACTCGTTATGTCGTTACGCTGGCCCAATCTATATGTACGGCCGTGCTAAATGCCTAATTTTGTCGCCGATTCTGCTGTTTCTTGGCGACGTTTCTGTTTTGATACTGAAAAGCTTTGACTTTTGCTCGGACCGGCAGCGACGCCGCAAGTACGAGCGAGACGACTAGAGAGTGCGTAGAGTGTTTGTGATCTCACTGCACTTGGCTCGCCAACGCTTTGCAACACTGCCTGAGCTCCCCCCTCCACACTACACGCACACATGCACACTCAATTCAAAAACAAAACTCACACACGCTGTTTTTTCCGCTTAGCTTTCTTGGACTTTTGGGTTTGCGCGCGCTCAAGTTTTTTTGAACCGTTCGCGAGTAGATGTCAATGAAGACTGAACGCCCGCCGAGAGATCGTCTAACCGCCTGTTGATTCGCACCCACACTGGCGCAGCGCGACGCTCACACGTACGCACCTTGATATTGGCGCGTAGCTTTTGTTTTGGTTACGGTTCGCCCGCCCCCCATTCCCACCTCCCGCGACGCTTTAAATGTACCAACTTGTTTTCCGCTCTCCGTTACCAATCGCGTTTGTTTATTTATGCAAATGCGGTTTGCGGCCATTAATTGTTGTTGTTTACCTGCTACGGCGATTACAGTTGCCATGGTACCTCTGGATAATCACATTTTGATTTAAGGGCCACCGCCCCTGTAAATCAGAGGCGCAGTTAGCTACCCCTTCACTTATATTTACACATATATTTTTTATTTTTAATGGAATTTAGAAATATAAAATTCTTCGGTAAATTGTGGGGGTGTGTCCAAATTTCGTAACAAACTAGATCTGTGTGCGAGTTCTTTTAGCAAATTTGGTTTTTCTACATATTGTAGTTTCTGTTGTTTTATGTAGATGGTTAGATTGGTAGAATTTACAACACATAAGTTTGCCTATATTGTTCAGCCGCAAAACTTTCGGTGTGATTTCCACGGCAGCTGGCGAACTTGTTTTGCGGTTTTCTGAGTGTCGTAGGCGGACTTTTCAGGAAAGTATGGGCTATGAACCAGCAACCAGTTTGGTTTGCAAAACATTGGAAATTTCAGCGGGAACCCATTGCTATGGCTTCGGGCATGGCTTCCGTTTTTAATTACTTGCCCGGGGCCGGGGGAGGCGAGGTGAGGCGCTCGAGCGTTGTAATTGTCTATAACTTTTCCTTGACACACTACCCAGCCACAATAATGGAGGCAGCATTAACAACGACGCCTCAAACTGGTTTCCAGCTTACGTAATCCAATTGGGTGAAAACGTGGCTTGGAATCATTATTTTTGGATTTCCAGAAGAGAGAACGAACGCCAGCAGCTGTCTAGCAGCCGCCCCGCTCGCACCCGCTGACATTGCTAATTAACAAGTGTGCTCCGCACAATTAACCTCACGTTGTTCCGTATGTAAATGTATTTCCACAATAAGAGCACATAAAAAAAATAATAATTTTGTAAAAATTCGTCTTTATTCAAATTTATCAGTAGCAAATGACTGAGGTGAATGGAATTTGTTTTCATTGTTTTGATGAAGCTATAAATATGAATTTATTTGGAATGCATAAGGATACCAGAGCCCAGTCCATTTGTAACTAAATTCAAATATTTATTACATTTAATTGTATTATTTTCTGATTTTCTGACTTAACTATGCCGATATGCAGATAAAAAAGACAATTATTTTTTTTTTAGTATGGATATTTAAAATAAAAACACAAAGAAACAGTGTAATATATATATATATATATATAAGATTTTCTATATTTTTCATACTAATATCGGAAATATTAAATATCAGGTACCACAAAAAATTTGAATTGAATAAAATCGAAGAAATTATCGCGATTATTAAAGTTTTTTTTATATTTTATAAATAATCCTTCAAAAGTTTTGATTTTTTCGCTTTCTTTCGGGTACTGACCAGTGATGCAAACTTGGCTTTTTTCCAGACAGATCTGTCCTGCGTTTAACGGCTTCATCCGGAAGATATGTCAAACATCCTTTATCCGGAAATCGAAATATTTAGTTTCAATGATTTCGTTATATTTAAAAACTGAGCATTATATTTTTTAAGGGAATCATTCAATTTAAATATACAGATGTATTTACGTTGCTATTTGTCTTTTATGGAGCTACACAAAAAAGGCATAAAATGTATTTTAAAATATTTCTATATGCATTCCTTAGACGTTTCTTGCAGCCTTAATTGAATTTCTCTCGGTGTCGTGTTCACCAATTATTGACAATATAGAAACGATTGTGAATCATTTGTTTGCCATTTCTGGACTGTACTTCCTCCGCCCAGCAAGCAGCACAGTCACTTGGAAAATGTCAAATTACGGCTAAGTAGAGAATGACTTAAGTGCGATTGCCGCATCGCTCAAGGGGAGAGGCCAATTATTGGCAAGGAAAAGCTCGCGGTCGGGACTCGGAGAACAGCATGCGTCACACTCGAGAAAATGATCAGAATATCGTAGCGTTAACCTAACGAAAAAATAGTACAGCGGAGGGATCCAAGGCTGATGATCAGATTAGCATTCAGAATCGTTTCCCCAGCTGTGCAAACAAACAATGAGCAGCTTGGGCGAGCAGCGCTCTGACAGTTCCCAGACTTTCACATAAACAGATGCTTTGTAATAAGCGTTGCCAAGGAAAAATAGGCAAAAATATGATATCTCTCTTCTCTATTGAAATCGCTGAATTTGAAATAAATAGATTGGATTTTTATAATATCTTATAAGCTGTATCAATGTGAAATGTAAGAAGACGAATCTTTATATAGTGGATTTAAAATATTTGCCCGTATGCTTAGAAGTATTTATTTTTATAAGAATTTTTATCAAAAGAATTTTACTTTTTTTTTTTTTAAGAGCCTCGAGATTTGAAATTTGTTGCTGACTTGTGGATTTATAACTAACACTTCCGTAAAAATTTGATTGTTTGTTTTTACTTTTTCTTATCATCACATTATTCACAGAATCCGAATTGACTTGGGATTAAACTGCCAGCATTATTCAAGTTTTAAGAATTTACTAGGGTCTTCACTGACGTTCAGTAATTACCCCTAAGGAGCTTTGAAAGACAAATTCAACTGAATTTCCCTGCCTTGAAGCCCTGACCCTCTAAAGTGAACTATTTCTTGCTAAGCATCCGCGAACGACAAATAACGATTAATAACCTCGCAGTTTTCGATTGGAAAATAGGGACGCCATAGTTGTGTGCTTTATTTCGTGCGACCGCCTCCAAGTGGGCAGCATAGTCAGTATAATTTCCATTTAAAATCGTAAGTATATCAGTGAGTGAGTTCCATATTGTATCCTCAGAAAAGGCTAGTACAGGCGTCGGTAGTGTAGCTGCTGACCAGGCGGTGGCTGAGCGGAGCCTGACACCGATCCCGGCGGGGCTCCCGGCAGCATCGCTAACTGCTGCCGGGCCAACTGCTGTTCGTGGGCAGATCCACCTCTGCCCGGGGCATAGCCTTGCGTGATGCTGCCCGTCGCCTTGGCATTCTGTTGAGGAAACTGGCCGGACATTAGTGAAATGTTTAGAAACAGTTGCGGATAAGGGATAACCCACCTGGCTGCTGCTAATCTGTAGAACGTTGGGATGCAGCGACAGCTCGCTGAGCAGAGGCTTGAAGATGATGCCCTCCGACAGCAGATGTGGCGGCTGGGGCGGGAGATGGCTTGGAGGCGGGCCTTCAGGATGCTTCACCTCGATGTGGTAGCGATCCGGCAGCTTCTCCATGGTCACCTGCGGCTGATTAGCCTTCGCCGTCAGACTGCCGCCGGCCTGAACCACAAGATCCGCCTGCGAGATGGCCGGCTGATCGAGGTTAATGTGGAGCACCTGCATCGGCTGCGGTGGCGGAGCCTTGGCTGACTGCGAATCCGGCGGCTTACTGACGGTGGCGCTGGGCAGCTCCAAGTACGCTTGGCGCAAAGGCAGATTGTAGTTGTAGATGGACTGTAGGCGGGCCTCCGCCTGGTGCTGTGTCGTCGGCGGAGCGGCGGCCGTCTGGTAAAAGATCGTTCCTGTGCCCGGATACTGAGCAGTGGTCTCTGCAAAGAGCGGGAAGGAAAGAGCGGTTCATTAGAGACTCGTGGCTTCGATAGTTCCCGGCGGAGGATCTCTCGGTCTTGGTATTGCGAGTGAGGTGCTTACTGTTCCATGATAATCTAGCATAGTCCGCGGCACGACGGTAGTCATCGTGTTCTGCGAATCGATCGTAAACAAATAACGAAATGAACATATAAGTTGTGTGCCTGTGTGGTTAGCGGTTAGTGTGCGCAGTCAGATGAGTCTCTCTTTGAGCGGGACGGACGGGGGTTAGTTAGCTGGTGTATGGTTAATCAACTACAGTGGAAGCTCCGCAGAGCAAAAGAGACCCAGGATATAGATGTTTCCAGTCGAAATCCTTTAACTCGAACTAAAAGCGGGGACTGAAGGAACTACATTTACTATTTACGTTACGCATCTTATTGGTGTTCTCTCTCTTAGCTGTGACGTCTTGATCAATTTAAAGACGACTTTCTTTTCTAACAAGTTGATGTAAAATACCCGCGAAGCTAAAAGCTGAAAATATGTAACAGCATTTAGCAGATAAAATTAGCGGAATAGCACAATGGCACAAATGCTATTGTGATTAACATTAATTAACGAACAATATAAGAAATTAATAGCATTATTTTCACACGTATTTTTTGCACAAATTAAACTAATGAAATTATTTTTGCTTTAAAATTTGTTTTTTACGGCTTAAAACTTTTGTTTAGATAAAAAGAATGCTGTTCCCATAAGAGTTGGCAATTATAGGGATATTTCTTTGGGGTTCCTTCTTTCTTGGGTTTATCAACAACCCTGCCTTTGACTTACATAGACAAAATATCAGAAAAATCTACAGTATGTTCTAGATCTCAGAATACATATTTTTCAGTGAGCATTGGACAGGATTATGAATGCACTGCTTTTTAGTTCGAGTCAGAGGAGTTCGAGAAGAGTCTGAATGTTGTGTTATGGATATTAAAGTCTCTCTGCCTTTGGCAGCGTTCACTGAACAGGGACCAATCGGCCAGCATCACACGAGCAGGGCCTGGGCTTACTCTGCTGGGCATAGCTGGCGGCGCTCTTATAGTATGCCTGATGCTGATTGGGCGGCGAGGGACTCCTTCCCCGCTTCGCTGGTTGGGTCCCGGGCGGTGGCTGAAGAAAAGAGAAGCATTATCGAGAATATGAGGCTGTGTCATGAATCTCACCTTCTGCAGCAACTGATGATGCTGGAGTCGCAGGGGTGGCAGGAAGACCGAGCCGCTGACTACGCTGGCAGCCGCTTGCTGCATGGCGAACAGCTCGTTCTCCTTGGCCTGCTTCTTCCGCGTCTCGTCCTCGTTGAGCACCTTTTTTAGCTGCACGGTGAGCTGATGCTTCTGACTGTGCAGGTCGGCCAGTTGTTCGTCCAGGCGCGTGATCTGGCCGCGCGTGTCCTCTAGCGACTGGTTGGTCTGACGCTCAACCTCTTCACGCTCCCTCCTTAGCCGCTGTTCCTCGCACTGCGCCTCGTACTCCTCCTGTCGCCGTTGGCGATCTGCCACAATGAAGCCCTTCAGAGCTCCGCGCAGCTTCTCCGCCCGCTCGGCCTTCGCCGCCTGGGCGGCCGCATTGCTATTGTTCACCGCTGACGCTGGCGGCATCTTTGTGCTCTGCTTAGTTATCTTGCCAATTTTACAAGCCTTTCTGGACGCACCGGGCAAATCGCTAATTGTTCGACCGAACCCAACCGAAAGGCTCCAAAGTGGAATGGTGTGGCTCTGGCAGCGGCTGTGGAGTGTTCTGGAAATCGCCTGGGGAAGCAGTATGCTGGCAGCGCGTTGGAGAATTCCTTAAATAGCCGTCTTCGCACCTTGTGGAACGGCAGTGTGGCGTGTTGGAATATGTTTTTTGTTAAATACAGCACGATTTCTGGGATAAACAATTTGTTGTGTGTGGGATGTGCCAACCAGCGTTGCCACATCGTCTGCACAAGTCTGCTGAAACCAGCTATAAACTAGCTACATTGGCGATGGTTCAGGTCATTTATTATTTTTATTTAAAACTTAAATCAAATTGCAATTAATTTGTTATTTGCATGAATTATGAATGAAACAGGTATACCACTTTACATAAACATAAATTCCCACTCATAAAAACAAAAGGCTGAAAATGTAAGACCAACTAGTGGTGGCACAAAGTTGTGTTTAAAAATTAGTTACTAGCGGGGCTTCAACATAAAATTTAGACAACTATGCAACTATGGTAATATAAAAAAAATACTAAATTTTATTCACTTGGAGTAAAAAAAAAACTTGGAAGACGGATAACTGAGATCATTTCTTATAAGAGTTTTGAACAATATTATACAAATTGTAATTTTTATTTATAAACGTTATTTAATCAACTGCTTTACTGAAAGCTTATTCGGACAGGCGGGCAAAAACAGAAATTAAGTAACAAAATAATACAAAAAATACAACTTTAATGGAACAAAATTTAAAAAAATACTAAAAATCTTCTCTTTGATATGCTTTTTCTGTTGATAGTGACGGCAAAGAAACATCAATGGTCGAAAAAACATCGATGACTTAGAAAATGTTTTCATCGCTGCGTCAATGATTTCACCGATGTTTTTGCACCTTTATGACATCGAGGTTTTGCCAGCTCTAAAACAAATGAAAAGGAAAAGCCGTGAAATGTGTTCAGCTCTTGCGTTTATCAACAATTAACCATACAGCAGCGACGAGCGCCAATAAGTGATAAAACGTGCCTCCCACGCGAATAAAAAATAAAAGTGAACCGTAAATTGGTGAGAAGAGAGGAGAAGAAGCAGCACTAGCAGCGGCGGAGTAATCAACAAAAGCGGCAAACATGGCGAGTGAGTAATAAATAACAGAAAAGGAAAAGGAGAACTAAAACTACATAAAAGAATGGACCAATGCAGGGCATTTCACCGTTTTTATGAGCGCTTATTCAAAGTACACTCACACGCCAGAGACCCCGCTTCCCTTTTTTGTTTGTTGCTCGCGGCGCGCAGTATAAACAAATGCAACTCATGCGTATCTTTGTACTATTTGTACCTGGCCTTGTGTATGTGAGCATATGTGTGTGTGTGCGGGTGCAGTCAGTGCAGCATTTATGAGCTGCGAAGACTCGATAAATCGGTGGCAGGTGCATGTAACTGGCGGCGGCATAATTCTCGGGGAAGGGGAGCTCCCGGACGGCATGCTGCTCCCGGAAGCCATGCGAGAAAAATCAATATTACGCGCTTTTTTGGATGACGAATGCACTGCTTGGATGTGGGACTCCCACTGCACTTACCACACTTATCGGACGGTCACTTTCCCAATCAGAAGTCGACTTTTATCCTTTAATGGCCCGGGCACAAGCTCCTGCAATTCTGGCGGGAATTGAGTGTGCCTTTCGCTCGCTCACAACGCGCGACGGTCGACAGCAGGGGGCGGAGTGCGGTCGAGGCAGTGGCCACCACCTTTTAACAGAAACCATCCACCCATGCCGCCCACTCCACCGCAGGGAGCATGAAGCAGCAGTGACGACGCATTAATAAATGAGAATATGCCTCCTGTGCGAGGTGCAAGGTTTACCGGCGTGTCTCAACACCCTGCCGCCACTTCTGCCCTGCCCCAGCCAGTCCCTTGATTCCCCGGGGGTGGTATTACACTCGAGCACGCGGAGAAATGGGGAAAAACTCGGTGACTCGAATGCGGAATACCCTGAAGCAACAGGATTACAAAAATGACTGCACGAGAACTAAACTTTGCTTAGAAGGAGGTGAATTTAAAGAATATACAAGTTTTATACTTCGATTTGTACTCACCCACATAATATTTGATTATTACTGTATAAAAATAAAGTTATATAATATAACTTGAGCATTGTTGTTATTCGATATGCATGGTATTGTAATACCCAATTGAAGATTAAACTATCCGATCTGATTACGAATGATACTTGCTTGTCATTAAGAAACAGGGTTGGGCGACATCCGTCAAGCTCAGAGCCTGTAAACAAAAACCCACCTTTAAGTCATGAGGCAAGACCAAAATGTGAATAAATCACTACGAAATTCCTCCTTATTGACATGTGTGATTTGTTTTTATAGAATTTATTAAGCAATGCTTGTACCGGACGTTGGGTAGGTTTCGGTTTCTACTTCTATTCTAAAGAAACAACTCTCAAAGCTAGGCTCGTCCGTGCGGCGCCAGTACCTTAAACATAATGAAAAGAGCACACATCCATTCAGAATTTACAACATTATCAATGTTTGGAGCGTTGTATATCTTTATTTAAGGACCAGATACACGTTTAATTATAGTAAAAGTAACTACATATATGCAAAGGATTGCCCGTGTTATCTACTCTTCGACTGTCGCTTAAATCAACACATAAACAAACTCCTCACAAAAGGTGGGTTGTTTATACATACCCTTTCTGGATGGGGGGGAACCGTGCAGAACGACAACAAACAGCACTTGAACGTGCTAGAAATCCCGGGCTGTGGAAACTTCCCTTTTTACGGGGGCGGCAGTGCATCCCAAATCCCATACCTTTTCCATTTCCTCCACTCCCCCACGGAGCCCAGGAGCAGCTGTGCCCAACGTAGCGAGACCCATCATCAGGCATACGGAGAAAAAAACCAAATCAATTTCATATTCTACCAATTCTTTAAAATTTTCATTTTAGATTTTTAATAGAAAAGCCCACGCAAGCGTACTCGTTTTTTTACTTCTACAAAAACTATACTTATTATACAAAGTTTAAACAATAGACTTATTTTTCCGAGTGCCGTCCCAGCTGCGGGATGTTCGCCACGTCCTCCCCATGGCTCACTCACTTTGGATTTTAATTGGTCCTTTGTGTCTGCATTTTGTCGACGCCGTTCGCTTGCCGTCTTTGGCACAATTTGACTGCTGTCCTTGCGGCCGGAGCTTCCATCAACCCCAAAGCGCTGATAGGGCCCGATATCAGTTGCCAACAGAGCCCTGGGCCTGGGCTTTATTGTTATTATTATTATTTTGGGCTTTTTTCATTCGTTCCACGCAGCTTACCCAGATTAGCTGGCTGTTATTGTAGTTTACCCAGCAACGAATTTATTGCCTTTTTCCATGCCCTTTTTCCGTATTCCTCTGGCGTTGCTTCATTTGCCTCATCTGGCGACTTGTGATTCCCCCTTGCCGGCTCTTCCGCTCTAGCTTTATTCTTTTTACTGCTAATAAGATTTTTGGCCCTCCTAATGGCCTTGAGAATGAATGAATTTGGGGTGGGGCGGGGCCGGTGCTGGAAAGCTGGGTGGTGCCAGCTAGGTTTTAATTGAGTTCGTGCCCTATTCAAATTGGCATAGAAATTAATTTCAATTAACTTTCGAGTCTTTGGGAGAGAACCTTGTGTGTCCTCTTGACAAGTTTTTAAAGCATACTTCCTGGGGCCAGTCGAGGGTTCTCCTCTTTGGGGGAATCCCCCCAAAACGGCAGTAAACTTTAACTCACATCAATTGCTTGTCAAACTGTACAAGTTGTGTGAGAGGGCTAAACGGTTTAGCTTGTAAATACATTTATTAAAGCCTGTGTATATTTAAGAAATTTGTTATTTTTATTGTGAAACTTGTAAATAGTAAATACTAGCACACATTTTAAGTTCTATCTCTGCTGGTTTTATGTATGTATGTATATATATATAATAATAGAATATTAAGGCTAAAGGAAAATGATCAGCATAAAGTCCAGTCCATATAACGTAATCCTTTGATTTCCGTCCGTACAATTTCACAAACTTTAAAAATGGTAAAATAAAGAATAAAGTTCTATTAGTAAGTCTATAAGTTCTGATTAGCATACCAGCCAAGTCGACTTTTCCAACAATAAAGTTTTCCTATCCCCATATTCTTCTCACTAGGCTTCAGACTATTCTTATATGGCAAGTCGCTTCTAGAACCTGGGTTATCCGTATAGAATCTCTCAATGCAAGCAATATTCCTAGCGTAAATAAATTCTAAAAATACAATTCTTGGAAATACAATTTTTCATTGCATTTCCTCAAGACTTTACCATTAAATTTTATTTGTTCGCTTGAGCTGGAGCTAGCTAGCTAGTTGACTTTTCCCCATTGTTCAGATTGGTTTCACATAGAAAAATCCAAAGCCCTAGGTAAATTCGTGTTTGTAGCTTTCCCTAAACATACATATGTACATACAAGACCAGCAAAGAGTTTAAGAACATTTATAACCCCACCGCATCCACTTCCCTCGGCATTGACTCGAACAAAGAGAAACATACAAAAAAATTCAAAGTTAGCAAACAAACAAAGAAAAACCAAAACTTTTTGCTTACGCACGCTGCCGGGAAGGAGGTTAAATAGGATATCCACGAGCAGGACACCATGGGAGTCCGACAGCGGAGGCGTCTGTGCATCGACCGTGTGGTGAGCGACCTGAGCCTGGGCAGCTACGAGCAGGCTCTGGAGCGGATCAACGAGGCCCTAGCGAATATAAGAGACCAAGGCGAGATCCTGGCCCTGCTGGAGCTGAAGAACATTATCGTGAGGCTGCGACTGAAGGGTGATGCCCAGAAGACGATTGGGCCGACCCGCCAGTCGGACGCCCTGCCACACGGATTCTCCCCCGATATGCTGGACGTGGTGCAGAAGGTATTGCGGTGCCGCACCCATTACGAGGTGCTGCGTGTCTCACACCACGCCACCTACTCGGAGGTGAAGCGGGCCTATCACAAGCTGGCCCTGCGCCTCCATCCGGACAAGAACCAGGCTCCCGGGGCGGAGCAGGCGTTCCGCCGGATCAGCGAGGCAGCTGACTGCCTCACGGACTGCCAGAAGCGGATAGAGTATAACCTAATCACATCAGTGAGCGGCTGCCAGGGTCAGCATCGGTCGGAGTACGATGACTGCCGCAGCGAGAGCGGTTGTGAGGAGGACGAAGAGCTGGACGAGCCAAAGACTGGTCACAGAAGGCCGTACCAGGCGGCCAATCAGCGGCGGCCGCAGTCCCAATCGCTCTACCAAACCGAACAACTTGTGATCGGAGTGGTGGCTGCCTTGGTGTTCCTGATCATCACCATGCACTACATAGCCGCTGCGCCGGTCTACAGCTTCACGCCAACCAGGTGAGTTCTTGGCTCTCGCGGCCTCTGGGGTTGCTGTAACCCGAATCTTTCGCAGAACCCACAGCTTGCAACGCGTCACTCATGCGAGTCACATAGCCTACTATATGAGCCCCAAGAACCTGGCCAAATTCACAGAGCAGCAGCTAATCAGGCTGGAGAGAGAGATTGAGCAGGTCTACATATCGGATATCAAGCTGAAGTGCAAGCAGGAGCGGAGTCTGCGTGAGTTTCGATCGAACTCAAGGCACTGTCGGAGATGTATTTCGGTTTCTCCTTCCAGGGGATACACTGCTGCTAAGGGCGCGGCAGGCCAACAACCAAAGGCTCTTGGAGCAAGCCATTCAAATGCCAACGCCCGCCTGCCAGATGGTGTACCAGCTGGGAAAGGCCGTGCACGGATTGCATCACCTAGAAAGTCGCTCCCTGCGCGATCAGCCGATGCAGCAGTCAACCACATAATAGTGATCCGAAATTTGCAGTCGACATTACCTGCAAAAAGCCGTTAGGAATAGGTTTATTGATCTGAGAAAGGGAATAACGTGGAAATATGTAGAAAGCAATATACACTTTGAAATAAATCTCTTTGTTCCTAATTTAAATAAATTGATTTACTATGTTTCAGTAATATACGATCAAAGACAATATAACTGTAAGATGCGTAAAGTTGTCGAATTTTCTGGGTTGAAACAATGATCTCTTTAGGTGTTGTTGAGAAGGCATAGAGAACGCTTTATGGAGTTTACCACTCTCTGTGTGCCTCTCAGTTTTGGGCAATAAAGATCTTGCAATGCGTGGGCGTTGCGCATCTTATTGATTTAGTGCCTTTGATATTATCATACGGAACCGCTAATGAAAAGTAAAGTAGGGACTATAATTGATCTTCATTTTTTCCTTCATTTTTGTTAAAAACCCTTCAATATAACCTGCAAGATGTATTAAAATATCAAATAATGAGAATAGTTATACAATGTCATGTGCAATAAATTTTATTCAGTGTATTTGTTTCCCCGACCCAGACCACCTCCATTTCCTTATATCACCCAGTCTGCTTAAACACATAGCCACCGTTCCCATGACTCCCATTTTCGGTACCAAGCTCTCTGGCGCTCTCTTAACCCAAATTTGCACAACTTTTTTGGCTACCAGCAGGCCCAAGAGCAACAATACACCTAAACCTGACTTCAGCGACACAAATTGTGCATGAATAAAGCATGCAACGAGCAACAACAAGTTTTGCACTAGTTTTCCTTATTTTTTTCTTTTTATGTGCCTGCTTGCTATTTTTGTGTGTGGCCAAAGTCAGTGAATCGTTTAATGGAGAAAACCAAATACCACAACAGGCTGAAAATAAAACGCAGGCTGGAATCGGAGTCCCCCGCCCACAGAAAAAAGGAAAATACGAAAATAAAATAAAGCAATTGCCCCAGAAATTCAAGCGAATAAATGCCACGAACGCCGCCCGCTTCCGCAACGAAAAGCTAACGAACTTGCCACGGAACTCGAACGGAATGGATGGATGGATGGATGGCATACTCTGAATACCAACGAGTACCAGTTACCAAAGCAAACATTCAAAGGCACGCAAAAGGCTGTGGCTGTGGCTGTGCGCCAGCAGCAACCGAGACGCATTAAAGGAGCTGAACTGCCTCCTGCCACCGCCACGCCCGGCGGAAGTTACGCTACAGCCACTGCACCTGTCCATCCTCTTGCATCCCTCGTCTACCTGTCACACCAACGGGGCGACGTGGCTCTGCCACCTGTCCAATTGCATTCAGTGCGGCGGGACGAGCAAATGCAACAATTTCCCTATACCTCTATATGCAGATGTGCATTCATACCTGTTATATGTATAAGTTGCAAGGGTATGTTTGTAGTTTTTACCATGTGGTAAAGGCCGGTTTTATAGGAAGAAAGTGCAGCAGGGTAGGTTTTTAATTAGAAAACTCCGAGTTTATTCAGAGTTTGTGGAAAATACTGTCATCTTACAAAGCTTACAAATGCTTAGTAAGATATGAAGTTGATGCTAAAGATATTTCCATGATAACCACATTTAATTTGTCTAAAAAATTAGATCCTTAAACGCCACATATTGCTCTCTACGAGGTGTTTAATAGTCGGGGCTCCAGACTGGATTGTTAGCATCCTGCAGAATAGGGCTTACACTTGTAAGTGCAACGTGTCTGCGAGTTAGTTGCTGTGTTTGTTATGGCTCCTGTGCAAGCTGCCATTGCTATTGCTATTGCGTCCTTTGTTGCTGTTTCTATGCCAAATCGAGGACTCCACCGCTGATGATGTGGAGGATGAGGATGGTTGGTAAGGGGTCTCTTTGCGTTTTTGTTTCGCTTATTCATTATTTAAGCTCCACAAAGTTTGTTGAATTGCCCAGCCCAGTCCACTCGATGTCGCTGCTGTTCCTACCAACTGTCGCCAGTTGTCGAGTGGCGGAGTCTGGCCTTTGCCCTTCGCCCTGCTCGAGTGCCTCATGGGTATGTGTGGGATGGATGTATATGCCAGCATGTGTGCTCGGCGGCAAAAAGGGACTGACTGAAATAATAATATTGTGATAATGTTGGCCATAAAACGGGGGACTCTATGTCCCTGGCTGAAAAAATAAAATCAAATTCAAATTTAAGCCAAATGCCGGGCTATGTGTGCGGTAAGATAAATAATTTATTCGGAATCGTATGCAAGTACTGGGCTCTATCGTTTGACGATATATTGAGTGGATAATTTGCGTGAGATAAGGTAAAGACTGTCACTTTTTCAACCTTCTTCTGTTAAAGAAAACGTTCATTTTGAAAGTTAATTTAATTTAAAATTATTAAATCTCTTATCAAACTTCAGCTTAAAACCTTACCATTTTCGTATTGCCATGGACAGTTTCTTTTTTAAAAACCTTTACCATTATATAAGAATATGCAAAACCCCCAAATGGCCTTTGTTTTTCCTCTCACCCGTGGCAAGGACTTATGCAAATTGCCTGCCCATCTTGGGTCCTGTTGTAATCCAAGCCAGCTGTTCGAAAAGGCGAAGGGAACTTTAATGGGACACACGCTTGACAAGTTATCTTAAGCATTTTCATAAAAAAGATTCTGGTGGTTTAACTCTGGAAAGTTCGAGCTAAGGATGCATATGTGGCATGGTTTAATGTCACTTACCTCCTTTCTACATTATATGGGAATACATCGACCGTTTTTGGCTTGGCACGTATCGCTTTGAAACCATTTGTCTTGCCTCCGTCCAGGCAACGACGATAATCGAAATTGGCAATCAATTTTGCAGTGCCCAACAAAGACAAGGGTGACATTGCGTGCTCCTTGAAACGGAGCGGCTATGCTTTATAAATATTGGAAAAATATGTTATAAATTTTACAAAATTGGACGCAAACTAGAAGTTTAATTTTCAATGATAAAACACTTCATTTTATATTTGTTTATGATGGAAATATGGTGTTATATCCTACAGCTTAAGATTGAATTTTGGTAATTAACAAAAAGCAAGTCTATGCTATCTTTTTTCTCACATCTTGGCACATTCTTAAATGGAGCTTCCTCTTAATTACGCTCACAAGTATATTAAATTTTACAAAATAATAATTCGGGTATTAAACTCTCAATTATCTCTCTTGTGCCAGCTGAAATCGACGAGCTGATTGAGCAACTGAAGACCACCTGCGTGAGTCCTGGCAATACAACAAACCTGCTCTGCGAGATCTCGGCCACCAAGGACCCAAAACTATTCGACAAACACGAACTGGCGGAATGTTTTCTGGGCCTCACCAAGTGCGACGACACAAATGTGCGCAAGGAGGCCGCCAAGTGCATTGCGGAGATCACAAAATCCGAGATTCAGCGCAAGAAGTTCACCACGCGGGACATAATTGCCGCCTTTCTCGAGTGCCTGCGCCAGGTGCCAACGCCCGAGGGCAGTATGGAGCTGCCCATCCAAATCTGCCGGGCCCTAGGGAATATATGCTATCTGAATGACGAGGCCAGGGATCTAATACTCGAGCTGGAGGGCGACGCTGTGCTGCTGCGACTGCTCGACATAGCCAGCATCGAGGACGTGGCCAATGCGGCGCAGTTCATCAAGGTGCGCGGTGGTCTGCTGTCCAACTATCTGCTCGGTGGCGAGGGCTTGGCCAAGAGGGCCATGGAGCTGGGCGTGATGAAGAAGCTGCAGGCGATTATCGACACTGGGGCTGCCAATGTGGAGCAGCACGAGGACCTGCTGCTCAACACCCTGCCCCTGCTCAGCATCCTCACTGAAAACGTGGCCGATCTTAACTTTGACTCGTCGCTAAATATCCAACTGTCGCGCATACTGGCCGCCTCCACCAACCCAGATCTGGCCGAGATGTGCCTGGAGCTGCTGCACTATCAGGCAGAGAGCGACGAGGTCAAGCTGCTGCTGGCGAAGGACGGTCTCTGCGAGACCATCTACAACCTGCTGGAGAAGTACAAGACTCTGGCTAGCACCAGTGAGGCCAGGGCACTTATGAAACTCGCCTGCGAACTGATCGTGTTGATTCTAACAGGCGGTAAGTCTTGTTTAAAATTACTATATATTTAATCATATTACTAAACTATATCGGTTATCCTTTTTCAGACGAATCAATGCATTATCTATACACCACACCGCTGCTTAAGAACATGGTCGACTGGCTGGACTCGTCGGACATTGATCTGCTGACCACCGGCGTGCTGGCACTGGGCAACTTTGCACGCACCGACAGCCACTGCATCTACTTTGTGGAGCAGCAGACCATGAACAAGCTGCTCGAAGTGCTGGCCAAGAACAACGGCGTCAAAGACGATGTGCGTCTGCAGCATGCGCTTCTCTCCGCGCTGCGCAACTTGGTCATACCCAAGCCGAACAAGAATGCGGTGATCCAGGCGGGCCTGGTACAGACCATCCTGCCCATGCTGGAAATCCACCAGCCGCCCGTCGTCTTCAAGCTGTTGGGCACGCTGCGCATGACGGTCGACGGCCAAGGTGAGTGGAGGGAGGACTCAAAAATAGCTTGCAATCCGATCCACATCTGTTTTGCGTTTTGCAGAAAAACTCGCGCTGGAGCTGCTGAAGAACAAGACGCTGATTGTGCAGCTGGTGCACTGGAGCAAATCGTCCGACTATGCGGGCGTCACCGGGGAGTCGCTGCGCCTCATGGCCTGGCTTATAAAGCACGCCTACCTGAGCAAAATCGCCTACGCCCTGCCGCGCAAGGGCGATGCCCCCGCCGAGCAGATTGCCGACAGGATCCCCCTCTCCCAGGACTACGATCGCAGCAGTTTAAGTGAGTTCCTGGCTAACGAGGGCACCGTGGAGGCCATGGTTAGCATGCTTACCGCCCAGCATCTGGTGATGCAGAACGAGGCACTGATTGCCCTGTGCATCCTGGCCGTGGTATACCTATCGCAGGCGGCAAGCGAGGCAGCTCAGGCCCAGCGCCTGCAGGAGGAGCTGATCAAGTGCGAGGTGGGAAAGAAACTGGCCGAGCTGATTAGCAAGTCCTCGGACAGCATGACCAAGGAGATTGTCGAGAACCTGCAGAACTGCGTCAATCTGTTGAAGTCCTCCGAGCCGCTGTTGGCGCATCTCGAGCAACACAACATCAACGAGTTGTTAAAATCTATACCGATTCTCACCGAATATTGCACCTTGTAAGGGGAGTGAGAGGGGCGTGGTATTGCATTTATAACCCAGCACCGCAAGATGCCTCAAAGCAGGAGGGACGATGGGTGTGGATTTGAGGAAAATGCTAGAAGCATTCTTTTGGGGCGATGCTACGGTCTTTTCTCGGATAAAAGAAACAGAATAGCGTGATATAAGGAAGTTGCCATTTCTTCCAATAGTCCCTGGAAAGAATAATGTATTAGCATTGCCCAAGGGCTGTTTCCTGGCAGCTACTCCGATCAAAGGCCTTAGACTAATAAGTTGCATAACGTCTATATGTAAATAGAAAGTATAATGTTCTTCCGTTTGTGAGTATACAGATCTAGAATGTTCAAGAATACGTAAAGACATGTAGAACTCTTGAGTGCCCTCCCTCTCAAAACAGAGATTCAAGAGGAGAAAAATTGTAATGCATAAAATCATATGGCGTTATTCATCTTGTTATTACGAGGTCTCAGCTGTAGTTATTCCGAGAAATCAACCCACAGCCCTGAAGCCCAC
Organism: Drosophila seguyi; assembly: GCA_008042675.1. Taxonomy (NCBI): domain Eukaryota; kingdom Metazoa; phylum Arthropoda; class Insecta; order Diptera; family Drosophilidae; genus Drosophila; species Drosophila seguyi. The sequence goes on from VNJU01008666.1 coordinate 63,654, forward strand.
GTACACGTTAAAATCGTAGAAGTTTGAGGCAAAAGATTGTATTAGTATTCACCTTAGAGCAACGATTCAGATGTAGACTTGGCTGTAGTTTCGATAAGAAAAGAACAAGCACACTGGAACGAACACGGGAGAAGAGCAGAATGTATTTTTTAGACGCAAGCGTATTTTGACTGCATTTATGAGTCCGAATCCGGTAGTGAACGGAGTCGTATAAATATTTAAAATATACATTACATTAACATACGTATAAATATAACAATATTTAATAATTTAGCATATAAATCTTTTCTGTTACATGATTTTTAAGAGCACAATAACAACAAATCGAGGTGATATCGCTAAATATGTATATTTAATAAATGTATTTTATGTATTGTACTTATAATTTTTAATTGAACACACTTTTAACCCGTTGCCGACAAACACAATTACACCAAAAAGAATAACGATAACGAATCATTTAAGCGCACAATGTAATCTAGGTATTTTAATTAGTGCACAGAAACGTACACTCATATATATATATATTGTAAAACTTTGCAATGTTCTAAAAATGCATTTTAAAGCAACATTTTAAAACCTAACAAAAAGGCAACTCAGTAACAATCAGCAATCCAAGAAATAGTTGAAACTCAGAAACAAATAAAGGCCTAGGCGTAGAGTATGTTTCCAATTTTACCAATTATTACCAAATGTTGGTCACAAAAACTATGAAGAGCACAAAATACGAGAGTAAGCCATGCGGAATGGTATTTACATATATTAAAAACGTTGAAATACACACATACAAGTATGTTCACCAAAAGCATACTTATTTATAAATTCTAAACACAATAATGTACATTTAATAATTCAAATAAAATTTGAAATGCATGAGTAATAAGCGTAACTAAACCCCAGAGCTGCTATCATTTGTTCAAACTTAATTATTAGCGCGCCAAAACTTACCGAATCGATATCGATAACTCGAAAGGTGCCCTAGAGATAACCCATACAGTTTCTCTCGCATTGTGTGTGTATGGGTGCGTGACTATCGATAGACCATAAGCGTGCTGGAGATGGACTGGCTGTCTGTTTACAAGCAATTCCCAAAGTTTTTTTTCAGTGAAAGTTTAACTAGTCAAAATTTTAGTAAAATTGAGCAATATTCAGCCCATGGTCGCCACAGCTTCATCGTTATTGGGGCATGACATGCACATCTACCATCTCTAGCCAGAAGAACCACTTGCATTCCAATTTCTTCGCTGCGTTTTCACTTTCACAATAACAAATCAACGACAAAGGTAAATAAACAATAGCGCAGGTGGCGGGAACAGGTGTAGCATTCGTAAGCGTTGTGGTCTTCCGACGGCTTATCAAATGGCCACCTGTGGGGCGGACTGCAACGCGGTACCAGTGCCCGTAAAAATTCAGCCAAAGGAATATGCTTACTCGCTTCTGGAGGACCCGCAGCGCACCCTTCCCCCGCCCACCACGGATGGAGAGACCCTGAGTATTCGCGGCAGCTTCGACTACTTTCACTACGGCTGCGATGGTCACCAGGACGCGGGCTGGGGCTGCGGCTACCGTACGCTGCAGTCGGCCATTTCGTGGATCATCCGTCGACGAGGCAGCTCGTTGGCGGAGGACCAGCACGTGCCCTCGATCCTGGAGATCCAGCAAATCCTGGTACGCATCGGCGACAAGGGAGCAGGGTTCGAGGGCTCGCGGGACTGGATTGGCACCCTCGAGGAGTTCTACGTAATTGATGTGCTCTACCAACTGCCCTGCCGGATTCTGCACGTCAAGGAGCTCGGCTCTTCCGAGGTGCTCGCGCAGATTCGTATCTACTTCGAGGAGTACCAGGGCTTCATCGCCGTGGGTGGCCTCAGCGATACGGCCTCCAAGGCTATTATAGGCTACCATAGTAGTGCCGAGTCAGGTCGGGTCTACCTGTTGATTGTGGTGAGTCAGCAGTGTGATTTATTCCATTTTGACCAAGCGATGAACTCATAGCCTGTCTCCTCCATCCCATTTAGGATCCACACTTTTCGAGCGTGCCCAGCAGCCGGCAGCAGTTAATCGACGATGGCTACGTCCGTTGGGTGCCCGTCGACGAGTTCCCGGCCGGCACGTACAACCTGTGCTTGATACTGCAACCGTAGATGCCACTCGCCGTACTTAGTGTTAAGCAATAAAACTCGGCTATTGTTAGATTTTGGTTTTTACATTACTTCAGTCTTGTTTCTCTTTCTCCGTTCCAGCGGTCGCTGCTCAATGGACACTATCAAATGGTGACTCCTCCAATCGACTGATAACTGCTGCTATACCGCGGCGATGGCGCTGATAAGCCCACGGCATTGAGCCAAATTCCTCGACAAAACTGTTTCTAGCAGCTGTTTAGCTTAGTTAACTTTGAAAAAAATCATCAGGCAGGCGGAAAAAGACGACAGGAGCGAGCTAATGGAGCTCCTGCATCGCGCCCTGCTCAGCGCCCTCGGCGCGTTGTCGGTATTCTACGCCCTTGTCAAATTCAGCCTTGGCTACTGGAAGCGACGGGGAATACTGCACGAGAAGCCCAAATTTCTCTGGGGCAACATAAAAGGAGTGGCGAATGGCAAGCGACACGCCCAGGATGCCCTTCAGGAGCTCTACACTTCCTACAAGGGCAGAGCGCCCTTCGTGGGCTTCTACGCCTGGCTGAAGCCATTCGTGTTGGTGCTGGACCTGAAGCTTGTCCATCAAATTCTGTTTACCGATGCAGGTCACTTTACGTCGCGCGGCCTCTATAATAATGCCAGTGGAGAGCCCCTATCGGGCAATCTCCTGCAACTGGATGGTCACAAATGGAGGACGCTTCATGCGAAATCCGCCGAGATCTTCACCCCCAGCAACATACAGAAACTACTTCATACGCTTTTACAGATCTCAAAGAAAATCCAAGGCCGTTTGGGCAAGGAGGTCCTGCAGAATCGCAACATAAGCGAATTGGTAACTGCTTACAACGTAGATGTGATGGCCTCTATGGTCTTTGGCTTGGGACAAGGTCAGGACAACCAGGAGTTCGCCAAGTGGACGCGCTCCTACTGGGACGACTTCAAGCTATGGCAGGCTTATCTGGCCCTGGAGTTTCCGATGATTGCTCGGCTGCTTCAGTACAAAAGCTATGCAAGGCCGGCCACGGCATACTTTCAAAAACTAGTATTGACTCAGCTGCAGGAGCAGCGTCGCAGGGACCGCCAGCCGCTGCAAACGTTCCTCCAGCTGTACGCCAATGCGGACCAGCCAATCGACGACGTCCAGATTGCTGCCCACGCCTTTGGTAGCCTCTTGGCCGGTTTCGTTCCACTAAATGCCACTCTAAGCTTCTGCCTATACGAGTTGGCACTTCACCCGGAGCTACAGGATCGTGTCAGAGCGGAGATCAGAAAAACCCTGGAGGAGCACGGCGGACAGTTGACGCCGGAAGGTCTAAGGGAGCTCAGTTATACGCAGCAGGTCCTGAATGGTTAGTAGATACTTTATTTTTAATATGGGATACAAAAATGTAGCTTCCTCTATTTAAGATTTTAGATATTATAATAACACCCCGCAACCAATTTTCTTTTCAGAAACGCTTCGCCTGCATACACCACATCCCTTCCTGTTGCGACGGGCCACCAAAGAGTTCGAGCTACCCAGATCGGTGTTCGTCATAGCCCGAGGGAACGATGTACTGATACCAACGGCGGCCATTCACCGGGATCCAGATATCTACGAGGATCCCGAACGATTCGATCCGAATCGGTTTGCAGAGAGCGCCAGACAGTCGCGACCACCGGCTGCCTTCCTGCCCTTCGGCGAGGGACTGCGCGGGTGCATTGCGGCTCGGTTCGCGGAACAGCAGCTGCTGGTGGGTCTGGTGGCCTTGCTGCAGCACCACCGATTCGCTCCCTGTGCGGAGACCGCGATTCCCTTGGAGTACGACAAAAAGAGGCTGCTGCTGATGCCCAAGACAGACATTAGGCTCAGCGTGGAGCTGGTGGAATAAGCTTTAGGGGGTTCTCCCCTCCTCGCGGTGAATGGGAGCTCGTTTCTGTTGTATTGTTTGCTTCGGTATTGCTTTCGAGTATCGCTTTTCTGTACAAAGTTGTGTTTATATTTGTATATGCACCTAATTCGTTGATTTCCTAAAGCTGTGGACTTGTGTGATAATGCTGACAATGACCTTAAAAATCTACTGCACCAACATCAACATTGTAGACAAATAAATACCTTAATTGTTATAAATATTTCTTTAATTTGGGCGTATTTGTATTTAATATATTTAAATATTTATTCTACATTTGTAAAGATAGGTCTGCCTAGAAATGTAGAATTGTCAACTCTGCTGCGGTAAGGTCGTCTGGTGTGGCTGGCTGATAATTCGGTTAGACCCTATGGCTGTGCATGCATGTCAGGAAACTTATACAACCAATCAAGAGAGCCCTCTTAGTCCTCTTTGAATATAAAAGCATTAAACATTAAATTGCTGCAAGTTTTATTTGTATTTCTATATGAACAATTAAACCTTGTTCGAAACGCGCTCGTTGCAAGCGTTTCGTGTGTATTTTAAAAGGTTGTAAGGGGTTTTTAAACTCAAATTAGGACAAACTATCCAGTTTACTTTTGAGGCGTTTTATTAATTTTCGCTGACATTTATACGTACTAGGCACAAAGGGATCTATCTTGATTTTTTGTAAGCATTTAAATGATTTTATCAAAAAATATATTTGTTATTGAAGATTTGTAGCCAAAACTAAGCTGATGACATATAAGGCTTAGTTTTCCTTTGTTCTATGATTCAAAAGCGTTTTCAGAATTATAAACGAATTAACCTTGGATTTGTATAAATAACAAAAACATTGGAGCGCCATAATTTGAAAAAGTATTTAAATTGACCGCCACAAGCAATTAGCGTTTCCATTGTTTACGTTCATGAGCAATTAATTTAATTAATTTAATTTTATTTTAATTTAATTTAATTTTGTTATTTTTCTCATTCAAAATCTTAAAAAAATTATTCATAATTATCCGTATGGAACAGATCTAAAATTTTTAAACGCAATGAGTGCGATCCGCTACAAATTCGGTTGCCTGTTGGCTAAGTCGGTATGAAACACCGATAAGATAAATACTGGAATGAACACACAAAAGTTAAGTATTATATGGTCGACTGGGGGCTGCCCAAGGTATACAAATATTAATCTTTCTACTGGCCCCCTTCGAAAATAGAGACATGCCCTATTTGCAAAACCCGTATAGCCGCTGTTTCCAGAAAGGCTAAATTCATTTTATTCAAGAGCGGGTACCGAGACCTAACGGAAAGGGCAAAAACACGGCTTTACGGCGGCTTCCGCATACTGATGAATAAAATTAAGCATTTACTTAGATCTCAATAAAAATGGAGGATGTAGTTTATCTTAAAAATAAAACGAAATTATGTATAAGATATGATTTAGGCTTGATGCGGCAAGATAGTTGCTCGCAAAATCCTCCGCCTGCGCCGCTGCTGCAGGAGGTGGCTCGTTGTTGCTCACGGAATTGTAGATTTGGTGTTGGGGCAAGTTGGCAGTGTGGTACGGAGGGACCAGTTGGTGGCCACGATCGGTGAGTATAGCAGGTTCTGAAACAAGCCGGTACCAGAGTCGTAGCTCCGACTTGTTTTTCGCATCGGTTTAAAAAATAAGAATTTTGTGTTTTGTACTGTGGCGCGCTCTAGTGATGCTGAAAACATCGATGTGTTTTGCGATGTTTTCCTAGGGTTATCGATGTTTTCGTTGATATCGATAGCGATATTTTACGAAAAATCGGAAAATTACAAACAATAATTAATAAACACACAATGAAAAGAAAAAGGCTGTTCTGATAACATTATTGCCATATTTTATTAAAGTTATTGTTCTTCGTCTTGACAAAAAGTATCAAATAAAAATATCGCTTTTTCGATATTTTGGCAAACAAGAAATCGTGGTATAAATATGTCATCTTTAGAAAAATATCGATATATTTATTTTTGAGTATTATTAGCAAGCCTTACCGATTGGGAACTCGACCCCAAAAGTACCTTTTCTACATACCGACTGTAAATCATACGCCTTTTCTACATACCGATTGGAAATTAGTTGTCAATCGTGGCTCAGAACACCGATGGTTAAAAAACATCGATTTTTCGGAAAATTCGGAAACATCGATGCATCGATGTTTTCGTCGATGTTCTTGCACCTCTAGCGGCTATGGATGCCAGAATTTGTGTCGTCACAGTTAACCACCTCACCACTGTAGAATTCGTCCGCAAGTTTCTGTAAAGAGGCAAGTTCTGTTAAAATTCTGTTACTCTCATTTCGAGAAATAGAGAGCGAGCAAAAATTTTCCGACAAATTAAATTTTCCGAAAAACTCTTCGCGAGAGGTTGTGACGCGCGCGTTGTTAAAAATTCGATCATAGGAAATTGCTCAAATAAATAAATAAATGACGGGACGTGTTCGGCGGCTATGCGGGTTATTAATCTAAGCTCGAAAAATCTGCACAGACGGCGGAAAGTGCGAGTTCGAATCGAATAGCGAATAATTTTTATGCAATTTTCCGGGGCAACGGAAAATTGAGCGTCTGTCTGCCAGGCCAATGTGTGTGTGTGTGCTTGTGTGCCCGTGTCCGTGAGTGTAGAGCAAAAACAACAACAGCACGACAATAAGGATCAACGGTGCCGCTCCAGGGTAGTTTAAGGAGGCAGGAACACAGAAAGGCGGAACGGGAGAACACACCCCACCACATAAAAATACACACACTCGTACACCCGCTCCTTTGTGTGTGCTTTTGCCGCCTGGAATGCAATGCTACAACAACGACAGGACGGGAAGCAGGGGAGGAAACGCTTAATTGTTTGCAGCATCATCGACGGCCGAAAAAATCAAACAAACGATTGCATTTAAGACGTCTCGCCCTGGGATATTTCATTCTTCCACGCTGAGCAGATGCACCACTTTAGAGCGGCCGAAAGTGCATTGTAAGTATCCTTCGAGTGTGCTCGGGGCTTCTTAATATCTGCCCTTAGACAAAACAAAAGGAATTGCGAGCGGGGAGGTGGTGGGGAGAGCTAATAATGAAAAATCACTCTGAAGTAAAATAATTGGGAAGGAGAGGGGGCAGAGACAGGGCGAGTGCGAGAGAGGCAATGCAGTTCGCCAACAACAAGTTTGCACAGCTTCCAGGCGGAGAGATTCACGTTCAAGGACTTCCAGTGTCAGTTCCAGTCGTGAGAAGCAAAAACTCCTTTCACGGCCACTCCAAAAGGGATTTCTCATGCACAGTAACAAAAATTAAAGATAAAGAAAATATATTAAAAAAAAACGAAAATGTTGACAAATTAACTGTTTAAAATATTTTAGGTTATGCTTTATTGTGTTTGTTTTTCCAGACCCTATAAGATTTTCCATGCTATTAAATTCTGCAGTTGTTATTAATCTTTTAATTGACTTGGTAGTTTTGGTTGGAAAAATTAGCTTTCAAATTTTTTTCCAAGTGTATACTCCCCTTTTGGAGTTGCGCGGTAATTGCGCAAGTGCAAGGACATCTCTGCTCTTCTGTATTGTTACCTGAATTGTTTTTATCTCAAAAGAGGTAATTTTTTAATTCGGCACACCGGGGGTCATTATTTTGTGTGTGGGGTGGCTCCGTGTCTCCCGTTGAATTCTCGTAATCGCTACAGGAACCGGGGCGGCACGTTGTCGCCCATTGTACCGCTCGTCATAGGAATAACTGTTTAAATTTTAAATTTTCCCAGCTGCCTCCCTTATCGCTCGCCTTCTGTGTTGTCTCTGCCTGCGCATACCTTTCAAACGACTTTTGTGCTCACCGTCACATGTGGCGGAGATAAGCGTAATTAGGCCTGGATTTTGTTTACGTTTCGAGATTATTATTTCGCACATTTGTCTAAACAAATGATATATGGACGTATCAGAACCTTCCAACAGCGGCTCTAGCGGCGTCGGGTTCCCGCCATAATGCGATACGCCTGGAATGTCTGGCGGTGCAGTCTCATTTGCCTAGACAAATGCATACATACACTTACATATATATGTATGTACATATATATTTATGAACATAAAGCTGCTCGGATATGAAAGTCCGTCTGGGATGCCTTGACCAGTGGCCAGCGCAGTGAAGGCCTTGGGCCATCCGAGGCTCGTAGAGAAACCCGATCCCAAAACCATCCAACTGCCGCCGCACCTGTGCAATTGCCAAAAAGCGAAAGAACGCGAACTCTGCGAGAACAACAATAAGAAGTGGGAGGAGAACGAAATAGGGGAATGAAAGAAAGATAAAAATAACGGCAAACAGCTGTCGGGCATTGGAAAGAAACTTGCTCCTGCACGGAGAAAAATGGGATCATGTTGTATCTAGGAACCTAATAAATTCAGTTTTTGAGGAATAATCTTTGTAAAATCTTCAAATTAGCTTAAACTTGTACTCGAATTTTTCAGAAGTTGTATATTTGTATTTAAGGAATTAAGTTAAAACTACCATAGGCTAATGTTTAAAATGTTATCCAAGGTCATAAAAAAGCCTAAAAGTTAAAAATATATCACGAATCCTAATATATTTAAAGACATTTTTAATATTCTTACAATTTATGTACTTTCGCCGTGTTCTTGTATTCATTTAAAAAATATAAGAAATTTCCTCGGTGTGCCTACCACTTTGCGCTGTATAAACAAAACCCTGCAGCTCTCGTCTTAATAAAATGCAAACAAGACTGCACAAAAGGAAAAACTCAAATACTCGCGAATAAATACAATTTTATCTTTATGGAGAAAGACCGCACCACCTCCCCACATCCTTTGCGGCATAGAACAAAATGGTAGGCATAGGCCAGGCAATGATCTCTGCCAAACACGAAACGTGGCCAAAGCACAATTGCCCTGGCGAAAAGGAGAAAAGAAAACAGGGAAGCAACGACACGAAAATAGCGAAAAAGAAACATTTACGTAAACTATTTAGTTTGCACATTTGCTTTAGCTCGGTTCCTCTGTATCTGCCCCCTCGTTAATTGTTTTCCCGGCCAACCGTGTAATTTTAATTATAAAACTACCATATGGTTTTAAAGATTAATACGCTTACAATTAGCTCGTTTTTTGGATTCTTCGTTTTAGATTTCTGTAATCTTTACTTTATTTAAGATTTAGTTATGTTTAAACAACGCAAACTATTTAAATTGTGTAATTAAATCTAAAAATTAAGCCAATTAAACATAGAGATATTGGTAGGACTCCTTCTACAAAAATCTCCTAATAGGAATATTACCAGTAATTGCCAGAATTAGATCAGAAAAACATAGAAACACTCCTACGTATATGGTTTCCATTTCTTGAAACTAAGACTATTGATTATATTATTATAGCAACCAGTGTATATTTTGTTCTCAAATGAAATCTGAGCAGAAAACTGCTGGCAACTTTAAAGACTTTCCGGCGACGAACGGCTTGAATGACTAAAACTTGTAGGTGCTTTTTGTGTCTACTGCTGCTGCCGCCCACTCACAAAAAGTTTTTTGTTTTCGTTTGATTTGTGAACTGCATGGGTGTAGCTAGCTTGTTGTGAATGAATGAATTCACGAAAAGGCGTGATTCCGTTTGCAGTCGCTCGGAGGCCCGAGGTCCCACTCACCACGCCTGGTTTTCTGGCATCTTTCGCAACCACTTTCGATTTTCTTGACTTGTCCTAATGAAAATCGTGTATAATCCCAGCTCAAGTGTCGCCTCGGGGGCTTTTCATTTGGGCCGGGTTGCGTATCCAGCTGCGTGAATAGAATGGCGGCCTCATTAAAAAGTTGAGAAAATGTCAGGAGTTCGTTCAGCCCACAGTAGCGACACTCTAATAAATTTCCTTTTACTCTCGCTTCTTTTCCGCGGACTCCGGCATATGAGCATTCATTATGACGGGGCTGGCAAATTAGCAAAAACAAGATGGAAGTCGAATTCCTGGGTCCGACTAAGTAACTAGTTTTTTTGTGCTGGCAAAACAAAAGCTGGGCGAAGCTCTTTACGCTAACGAGACACGAGGAGAAGGCGAGAGAAAATGGACAAACAACAAAAAAGAGCAGTGAAAATTCACATTTCCTGACGGCCACAAAGTAGAGAAGTCGTCGAGAAGAGGCGCAGAAGCAAACGTGCTTATGGAACCGGCAAACAAGAACATAACAAACATGACAAACTACGGGAGTAACATGTGCCGGCTAACGGTACTTTTGTTTATCATTAATAACCATTTTGCCATGGTCGTAACCTCATAACGTACGAGATGAAAAATAATAAAAGCGGGCACTCTTTATGTTAATAATAACAAAAGTTACGAGGCTCCGGAGATTCCTCTTCTTAAAAATCAGTAAATGCAAATTTAGCCACTTTAGCAATGGATTGTTAAATATTTTCATACTCCAATGAGTAATTTCCAATCCGATGGTAATTGCATATAATGGCCAGTGAGCAGGCGTATAATAAACTTTTAATTCAAATGTTTAAAACACTAATACTTAGCTTTTCAAATCACAACTAAGCTATAAATAGCAAATTTATTTAAAAGAATAAATGATGGTAGTCGGAGAATAAGTATAAGGGGTCTTTAAGTTTACAAGACTATGTATGATCTTACTTTAAATTGGGTTCAGTCCCCTGTCAAGTCGTTTTTAGGACAACATTCTACAGGTTTTGAGAGAAATCCGGTACTTAACATCACGCTTTAATTGTTTTTCATTCAGAAAAATATTAAGCAAACAAACTCCGATTTACTTTTATGCCAAGATTATTAGGTCTTTACCTAATTTCGCTCCACTTCATATCCGGGATTTAAAATTAAGACAAGAAACAGGCTTTTTACAATGTCTTAAGTCTGATGCTAATTTCTAAAAATCACTTAGTAATGTCAGTTTATACGCCATTTTAAGAAATTGTTTCATATCCAAATCATAAATCTAAGCGCTACATTACGGAGCAAATCTCTCGGCAGTGTGGAAAATGTGCTCCGAAATTCCATCTGGATATACTGCCGCCTCTTTGGCCATGTTTTGGTTTTATTTTCGTTCTGGCTGCCTTGCCATGTGTAAACGTATAATTTTATGCACAAATCGATTAAACACCGCTAAATGCCGTCAGTTTATTTCCAGCGGCTGTCCGAAAAGAACGCCTGAGTTGGTGTTTACAGATTTGTGGGCGTTCTCATTGCAAAATGCGCTCTGTGCGCCCCTCATACCTTTTTTTTACGGAGACTCCTGTTGCCCAAAAAGCTTCCGATCGATAATTATCGATTGCCACACTTGCGGCCAAAACAAATGCGTGTTTACAGCTCTTGTCTGGCACTTCTGCTGCTGCTGATTAGATAACGCAACTTATCAATCAGTATGACCCAACATGGGATGCCTATCAGCTCCAATTATCGGTGATACGGCCTATTTTACAATGTGTCGAATGTGCCGCGAATTATTCAATTAAGGCGAAATCAGAGCAGCCACATATTCGGAATAAGGAGAGATTTCCCAACACTACTGGTCCGCCAGCGTAAACACTGAGTGTTTTCTGTTTTCGCTATATTTTATTCATAGAAAATTTGGGTTAATGACGTGCCATACGCGTCGGCGGCAGGGGGGAGAGAGCTAAAGCAGATGCCCCCACAAATCCCAGAAACATCAAATAGAAAATGCTAGGCACAGGGCACAGATGACGCTAAAGATAGAAAACCATTGATAAACATAAATGTTGGGGCATGTGTGTGTACGCTGGTGACGTTGTCGATTCCGCTCATATAAAGACTTGATCTCTAGATTATCGTCGTTTTATGAGTTCTTTTCGCTTTTCTTTTCATCGAGCAACCACTCGACGCATTTGATGACCGACGCTTTCCCAACTCCGGATCAGAGAGCCAAGACCCGGACCCCAGACCAAGTTCAGACCAAGGGCCGAGGCATCTCGACACTTGGCTGGCTGACCACAGATGTTCGTAGTGCTGGATGCTCGTAGTTGTCGGTGAAAGTGTAAAGTCACGGCGGTCTGCTGCCGACGATGCACAATTCGCATCCACCAATAACGTATCGTTTACCTTACGGCCGGCCACATAAATCTGCTAAAGACCCAACCTGACATTGGAGCTCCTATCCTCTCTCTATTTTTACAATTGTTCAAATCCCCCGCCCAAGGCAGCTGTAAAATTATTTGTTTAACCGAATCCCACCTAGAACTGAGGGGACAAAACAAAGCCGAAGGAAAACAGAACACTTATATGCAAACGGAGTGGATAAGAAAGTTTCCAGCAGTGCATTAAAGTGGTGGGCTGGAAAATGGAACTTTCAAGTCTATTTTCAGTTCGCAGTCTTTTCTCGGTAACCAATTCGATTGATTTAAATTTTTACCATACGGGCCTTAATAAGTTGAAATCTGTGGTAAATTTATGTGCCCGGTATTTGCGCGCACACGTATAAAATGTAAACAGTGTATCAATACATCTGTTCTTTAAAGTAAAATAACTCTTCTCAATCATGACTATTTTGTATGCTAAATTATTTATAATTTTTATCTCATATTAAACTACTTCGATCAATTTCGTACTTGAGCAAATTAAACTATAATTTCATATTAAAACAAATGATTTACAATTCTGATTATTCTAATTTTGGAATTGGGGGATATCAAATAAACCAAACCACAGTACACACATATTATCAGGATATATTAGTAAACAGAATGAGGCCTTACAAGATATGTACTCAAGTCGCAGCTAGTCATAAAAATCCCCCAAGTTCTGACTTAGTCCCCAAATATATTGCTCCGACACGTTGTTGGTCCACCCTAGCATCCTCATCTGCATTTACGCATAATTACACAATGAATGAGGGGAGATGGGGCGATTGGGGGATGTGGATGGCGGTGCGTGCGCTCACATCTTTTGGTAAGCAATTAACGGCAACAACTCTGTCTGTCGCCCTTGACAAAAGTGTCTGCCGCATTTGCCCCGCTCCTCTTTTCTGTCAGTCAAGTCACTTCCTGTAATAGAAGTCCAGGCAGCATGCAACGGATGTCTACGCAGATACAGTGGGGGTCAGTACAATATATAACATGAATATATATCAATGGCCTTAAAATTTTTGTAAGAAAAGATTTTTATGCTGATAAGCATTTTATTCTTTTGATGATTTAAAAATGGGATGAAAGCTTAACTTTCTAGTCTAATAAGGGATGTGTATGTTTTTATCCTGTACTCGTAGATTCATTTTGACGTCTAGATGGAGTCGCCTGTCGAAATATTTACATTCGTAAAATCGAATATAAAATGTTTACCACTCAAATATTTCCTACGATTAATTCCCCGCTTGTTTGTATAAATCTTTCGCACTAGTAAAGCTTTTAAGCATAGGTTTTCCTCTATTATTATGAATCCTTTCATAAGGAGGTCGCTGACTCCACTCTCATGCGTCAAGCTTCCGTTTGCGGCAACTGAAATCCGAGAGAAACCGCAGAGTTGAAGCCGCAGAGAGAACCGCCGTAAATAGGGCGGAAAATTATGCGTAGTGGAAATTAAAACGCATTCAGCATAAACATCGGACGGAACAACAACCGGAGCAAAAGCAGCCACATCATCATGGCCAACTTGACATTTGGTCGATTTTTGATGCGGGTTGCCTAAGAATCCGGGTTCCCACTGTGTCCGATGGTCCCTTTTTTTCCCACCTTTCTGGTCGGCGGTAAGAGGTTAGTGCTCTTCTTTTCGGGCTACTTTGCGAAATTGTTGTTTTCCTGCTTTTGTTTTTAATGCACGATTTGGTAATTTGCGCATTTGGCTACTGCCAAAGTTGTTCCCCCGATCGCATCACGATCGCATCCCAGGCCTGACCCCGAGTCGGGCCTAGTGGCCCAAGCGCGCTCCGCATTTCCCAAGACAGCGTCCGCGGACTTATCTTTTTATGCTGAGAAAACTCTTATTTCCGCTGGCAGATGATATGCAAGCTTGGCGCGCACATACACACATTTCTGGCCCAACCAGTTGTAGGCTTATGATTTGAATGCAGCCAGTTAACTGGGTCAATGTTCCGACGCCGCTCTGTGCGAGTGTGCTTGTGTGTGTGTGTGTAGCTAAAACCAGATTTAACGCAGTCAATTGCCAAAAACAACGAAAACTTATTTCCGCACTGCAAAGGAAATTGCAACTCTGCAGCACGGCCAACAACAGGCACAGCATCAGCAGCTACAACATAAAGCGGGCCTGTCATCGTTCGCTTTGTGGCCACAATTTTATCTCGAGAGGTCATTTACACTATTCAGCTGCGAAGAGGAGAGCGAACAAAGAGCGAGCGAGGCAGCTGCAAGTCTACTCGAACTTCCACGCTGTGAGTGTGAATGCGAGTCTGGAGTGTGCGTCATTTTGCCGCGGCTATGCGCACTTATAGATACCCTATACTCCGTTGAGATGGTCTTGAATGGGTTCTGGATTTAACTAGCTGAGTACAGAGTTGCTGGACTTAATTTGCTAATTATTATGAATAAATATAGACATAAAATATGAAAATGAAAACTTCTTTTTGGCTGTTAATTTAAAGAGTGCAAATGATGTGAGTGTGAGTGTACTACCCTACCTCCTTAAGGATAAGTAAAACAACACAATTTGTATAAACAATTACTCCATACAAAATTGGAATTAATTTTAAATTATATTCAAACCTTAAAAAGAAATAGATTTTTGTCCAGCCCCCCCTAGTTGTACCATAGAGTACGCACTGCTGGTAATGTCTCAGTCGGAAAACTTGTCGCTTTTTATTTCATTTTCCCCGACTTGTTCTCGGATGCCGTCTCTCTCTAGGCAGTCATAGACAAAAGATACGCAGTCTAGGCAATCAGTTTTCGTTGCTGCAGCTGTTTATCACTTGTGGGCTTCGTCTTCCTCCACGCTCGAGTGTCCATTGTGAACGCTCCCTGAATGCATCGGATCGGTGCTACACAGAGACGTACACTTGTAGCCGAGAACTTCACTCGGAGTTGCCGTCAATGCCACAATCAGCCCGAAAATGTATGGCTGTAGGGGGAGGGGATGCGGCTTCAAGTGCAGTCTTGAGACTTGAGTCGGGCTTAGGCCAGTTTCTGGTCGAAGGTTATTGTGCTCGAGTCGCCATAATATGTACAAATGTGAATTTGACGCCTCGCGGGCCCTAATTGCTTCCACCAGCGGAGTCGCGTCAGTTTTCTCGGTTTATCTGCACTTTCGAAACGAGCCACGGAAACCTGCCCAGAAGTACTTGTCACGTATGTGGCGGACCTACGAAATAGGTCAAAACTATTGCACTTCCCCATCGAAAACGACGACGACGAGGAGGAAAGTCGTTTGCATGGGCCTCAGGTCCGGAGTTTCAATTGCAAAGCCCGTAAATTGTGCCTGCAACTTCCTGTACGCCACCGCAAGACATATCAATTATCAATTAATAATTAGCAATTAGCCCCGCTACATGAGCCATAAATCAGAAGACTCATATCAGCCGGAGCCCAACTCCGGGCACTGAAAGCACTCTCAATTTGGGTCAACGATCCCCAAATAAAGTTTGATGTTGCGCCTACGCCGACTTTATGTCTCTGTTTTTCGTTTATTAATATGCCTAATTAAGCATAATTTCTTGTTTGGAAAGACGCGCTAGTTTACATGTTTGATTATTTATGAGAAGTCGCTTGGGCCCGCCCCATCAGCGAGAAATTTCGAAGATTTATGGGGGGATGTGAGCTACAAAACTCCCATCGGAAGTGCTTGTGGATTATTTGAACATGGTTATTTATAACAAATATTGTATGCTTGTCCTTCCCTCTTTCCAGATCAGTCAACGCACCGCAAAAACAATTTGAATTTACTTGGTTTTCACAATCAAAATGAAACTGAAGTAGAAATCACGTTGATATAGAGTCACACCGAGCAATTTTGCGACTAACGAAACCCAATCGATATCTTAGCTGAAACACTAAACAATAAGGAAACATGGATCTAAGTCTGGAACGCGACAGCTCCGCGCTGGGTAGTCTGTTTCAACAGATTATCAATGACATGAAGGTGAGTTTTCCTCCAATTATTGTTCTGCAGTTTCTCCGGATATTCAAAGTAATTTTAGACACGAACTCTTCCACTGAAAGTTCCGTTTTCGGTTCCTGGAACTTATCAGAGTTTTGGGGGAAAAGTCCACATGTGCATGTAGCCACCTTATTCACTTGGAGCCCACTCAAGTAACATAAAAACTGAAGTGATACGTTTTCACTGTACCTTGCTCCAACAATAAGAAGCGACCCATTGTCTGAGTTGCTTGCCAGTGTGTCAAGAACTCTCAGCATTTGGTCTGAAATTCTCTCGTGTGTAAATAAAACCCCCAGCAAAAGGCAAATAAATATAAACAAATAATCTGAACCAAGGTCGGGGCAACATACACACAGACATGGCAATTAACTTCTGATATACAGCCATAAATTAATGCAAGAGAAATGTTTCGGATACAGCAAAAAAGCCAATGGGGAATTGGGTTTGTTTCTGTTTTAATGCTCGAATTGTTTTGTTTTCGCTTAACTTCTAATTGCTTTAATGGCAAAAAATAAAATTGCGAAATCATACCAGAGTCTAAAAAAAATTCTACACATTTTTTCGCATGTGTGTAGCTCGGAGAGAAACACGATACAGTCCTCCTTCAACAGTTTGTGGGTTTTTTTTTATCCATTAATTGATTTCATTACTATCTGTCTATTGTGTGCTATCAATAATGTATGGCTCTCATGACGCCATTCAGAGCAGAGCTTACTTCCATTCATAATGGTTTATTGCGCTTATATAACGCCGAGGCAGACAATTTTATTTAACAAGCGAAAATTAACGCTGGGAGTGGGAACCAATATCTTTATCCCCGGCTAAGCCTCAAAGGTGCTGGCTCCTGGGACAGGAGGGTGTATGCGCGCCCTTGGACGAACTACTGACAGCTGCCAATGATTTGTGACTTAGTGGCACTAATATAAAGCAGGTAATACATTAGCTAACCTCTCAATTCCAATCCACTCCATTCTGCTCCCCTTCATGCTCTAAAGTCCCCCGATTTCCTCTGCCTCACATTCTATTTCCATCATCGACAGATGTAAAATCAACTTTTACGTTTGATGCTCTTATTTTGAAGGGTATATCGGGTTCAGCAAGCAAGGAAACTGGGATTTATTTAATGTAAATTTTTGTGTTGATTTTATTTTTTATAACAGGATTGTAAAGAGTTAAAGAAATAGTTAAGATTGGGTAATATTCTGTGTACTTATAAGGATTGGAAAGAAAAATAAAACATGATAACATTGAGTTATATTCAATGTTTCAATAGGGATTGTAAAGAATAGTAAAGGATTGATCAAAGTTCAATGTATAAATAAGAAGCGTAGCGCCTTTCCATATTTCCATATACACAACAGCATAAAAGTATTATAACAGATAATGGGATTTTAATATGATTGAGCAGAGGAGTATCTAACAATAAGATTTACATTTTCGGATGTAGGACAGGGCTTGCTCTAGAAGCAGATATTGGAGTGTACAAAATCGCGTTACTCATCTTATTAATGCATATATTGATGCATAGATTGATAATTACAATTCTCTTATCATTTATCTTTTATAAAATTTGTAGTGTAATATTGAGAATTAAAATTTGTTTATTTTGTTTTACTGGCAGTGTATCAGCTGTGCGGCCTCCCCTTTGGGTCTGCTTCATTTGCTATGCTGGGGCGCATTCGGGAAGAAAATTACATTTTCAGCACATTGTAGCCGCGCGTGGCTGTGATTGCGATGGCCTCAGCTGCTCGCATGGACTGCCACACGGGCAGGTGTTGGAATTCGCTGCGTCTGGATCTTGGGCATAATACCAACATAAACTAGGAGGTGAAGATGAAAGAGGCCGCCGCCTTCCCGCCCGCTGATCGCTTATATTAGGAGGGAATACAGACCGGTGACTTCCCGCGGGGAGTGTGAACTCACCTTCGGAGCCAGCCAACTGCTGTCAGATGCGGGCGAGTGCATTTTGTATTTATGAAATTTGGAAATTGCTCGGCACGCAATTGTGCAGAAGCTGTTGCTCTTTTTCCAACCTGAGTGTGAACTAGAGCAGAAATATGTACACACTCACACCGCTGTACGGGCGGAGCATGTGCAATGTGAATGACTGTGTGCGCTCGGATCACCTTACCAGGTAGTTCTCGCCGCTTGGCTCTGCTTCTGGCCTCATTCATGGCAAAAGATAGTTGCCGTTGCTTCTTGTGGGCAGAACTGGTGGCCAACTTCTGCGGAGCCGGCAAATGCCAATGCAAATGTCACCCAGTCGCAGGAGATGCAAATGAGCCGCCGGAGAGAGCGGGTCCCTAAAGGTTAACCCCACAGGCACTAGAGTCGGCTCTTAAATTAGTTTCTATTTAATTGTTGCCTGACTGGCTGGCTAGCTGGCTGGCTGGCTGGCTGGCTCGCTCTCCGTCTGGCTACCATTCTTCTTTTTTGGCAGCAGACCAGAACAAATTTATGCCCGTGCCGAGGCAGAAGCAGAAACTTCTTAGAGACTGCCGCAACTTCAGTAAGCGTAAAGTGGAAGCAGGACAAGGAGTTTCCCATTTTATTTCTGAATAACCTAACGGCGTCTCTGAGCTGGCAATTAAATGCGGCTAATTCTCGATTGCGTTTTTTATTTTTCGGTCTGCCCAACGTTGATCCACGCAACTGAGAGTCAAGCGAGCCGAAAACGAAAAATTAAGCAAACTTAAAGGTTGTTAGCTTTGCCCAATCGCTGCTTCGCTCCGCTGGCTGCACTTTGCTGTGGCCAAGTGTGGCAAGTGTGGCAAGTGGGCGAGATGGAGATACGAGCGCCACAAATTGTCACATTTGACAATGGCAAATCTCGGGTAACAGAAAGCGGCCGGAAAACGCACTGCAGCTGCTTATGAGTTTCCAGCAAAAGTGAAAATTTTTCTGCTCCCTGAACCCAGCTGAACCGAGCCATCACTTTTGCGGCTTCCTTGCAACGTTTGCCGCGGCTTTAATTTGCCCATAATGATGCCCGTCCATGCCATCAAACCACTTTGATGTCGTTAGGTTGAAAACAATTTCATTTGCGCTGTGTTTTTAAGTATTTTTGTTTTTCAAAATGTGTCGTAAGAGAAGTACTTTGAATTCTGGAGTTATTTCGTTTTAGGCGTAAGTGAAAATCTTGAGCAAGCTACTTAAACATGACCGTACTAAAAATGGTTTAACGACTTAATATTAAAACTGAAAAATAAAATAACTGGGGAATAAAAGTTACTGGCAAGGCCTTGTTTAGTCTGGTGGCCTTGTGTCGACTGTAATAGAATAAAGTGACTAGATTTGTGCAGAATTTCAAAAATTGATATTTTACTATGGAATACGAAGGCTCTTGAGTTTTAGCCAAAAAATGGACATTTTGTCAAGACTATTCTATTTTTTCTGGTAGAGAAATTTGAGTCAGAAACGTCTTGACTATGTCACACTTTAGCTGTAAGCGAAGCTTATTTGTAAGAATGGTTTAAATAACATTATAGATTCTCGCGAAAGCACAGTGACTTATTAGACTTAACAATCCATCTCCCAGTGTTTCACTTTTTGACGGCCTTATTATGTTTCCGTAAACATAATTTGCATCTGTAAGCCAAAAATGTGAGAAAAAGATAGACTAGACCGTAGATGGTCATGAAGCTGGCGCCGAGAAAGAGGCCAATGGCGCCGCCAAACGACATTATCAACTGATCCGTGCTGAACACGACCCGTCGCTTCATGCCCATCTTGGGCAGATCCATCTTGATGATTATGGTCCGCTCGAACTGCTCGCCCACGTAGTTTTGATCGCCCTGAAAGAAGGCTGGCATGGGTTAATTGGGGGTTTCACAGAGCGTCATGCGTCCAGACCCACCCCGCTCTGCTCGTACTCCTCGATGATGCTGTAGGTGTTCTCCCGGCACAGTGGAAAGCACTGGCAGGGCTTTTTCAGCCACTTGGTGCGCTCCAAACAGAGCATCCCGGTTATGTTGCAAACGGGTGCATGGGGGGCTGCCACATAGAAATAGGGCTTACAGCGGCACAGCCTCAGAGCCCAGTTAATACGGCACTCCAGGCGGCAGAGGCTGGGATGGTATGGCTGCAACGAGAATAGTGTTGCTTTCCTATCCGAAATCACATTCATCCGAGAATCCCATACTTACGTGGTAGTACTTGAGGTTGTTCTCGTCCGTGTAGCGACATTTTCGATAGGCCACAGGTAAATTCCGCACCTCGACATCCGCCGATATGGAATTGACCAAAAGCTTCAAGACATAGGAGCTCTTCACCTTGGCGTCAAAGGTGACAGTGCGTCGGTCTTCGGGCAGCATCATCTCGTTGACATCGTGAAGGTACTGGGAAGATTCGATTACATTCTAGTTTCGTAGAGATTATTTTCTTACCAGAAATACGTGGGTCAGGATGCTATTGAAGGGCTTGTGCATCAGCTGGCAGTCGTTAAAGAATCCGCACTGTCGCACTGGCGTCACATTCAAGTCCTGTCTGATAGCAGATCGTATAGGGATTGATGTATATTAAGGTGAATTTGTAATCTTTGGCCACTCACAGTTTCCCGTACGGATTGCCAAACCGTGTTAACTGGCTGCTGGTCTGGCAAAGACCCATTTCCGTTATTATCGGCGCCAGGAGCACAGGATACGGAGGTGGCAGCACCTTCTCCTGCAACTTTAGCAGAATATCTAGGTAGGGCAAGTTGTCAAGAGTGGAGTCGTTTTCAAAGGGTTCCAGGATTTCCAGATTGTTGTACTTCAAGCGGTTGAGCACGCGGAGGAAGTCTCCGTAGTATTCTGTCGATGCCTCTGTTCCGTTTGCAGTGGGATCCACTCCCCAGGTTCTGGCAATATTAAAAGTTGATATAGTAAATAAAATATTTTTATTTTAATTTGTTCTTCTTCCCAATATCATCCCTGGTGGCTCGACTCACTGCTTTATGACCTTGTTAACCGTCTCATCCGTCTCATAGCTGGTACAGAGTGTTAGCCCCAGGAAGGTAAAGTTGCGTAAGGCAAACAGATACTCGTACTCATAG
Source organism: Drosophila seguyi (assembly GCA_008042675.1). Taxonomy (NCBI): domain Eukaryota; kingdom Metazoa; phylum Arthropoda; class Insecta; order Diptera; family Drosophilidae; genus Drosophila; species Drosophila seguyi. The sequence continues at coordinate 84,772 of VNJU01008666.1, forward strand.
ACAATCGGATGTTCGCGGAACCGATCCCACTGTGCAATGCAGCTGTTGATGGCGTAATACGCCGAGGCCACGACCATGGCGAACCAGAAGAGACGCTCGGTCCAGTGCAGATCCCTGCGAGCCACATAGGTATTGCCGTGGATGGAGGACTCCTCGGCCAGCTCGGCGCACCAATCGTGCTGTTCTTCCGGCACCGACACCGGCTCCGGCTCCTGCTTCGGCCTGCTGCTCCGGGAGTGCATGATGAACTGAAAGGGAAGCTCCTCGCATGCGACCCCTCAATAGGTGCTGTAACGCCCAAGGTATTCATGTGTGGCTTGTTTGGGTTTAATGGTTTTTCGCTGTATGTTAAGCATGCATATATAATTGCAGAGCTTAGACTTTTACCATGCTGCGGGGGATATCGATGGTACAGGTTGCTGGGCGCTTAGTGTTATAATGATTACCAACTTCCATTTTCGGGATGTTCAGATTTGGTATTTTACCATCTAAAGGATGGCCTGAAAACGGAACAAGAGATGGCGCATCCACTCACTCACTCCTTGATCTCATTGGAGTTGGTAATGTGCTGCGCCCAGAACTGATACCAGTACGGCCCCATCTCGAACATGTTTCTGCAAAAGTTCCTACATTTATATACATTTTTCCCAAAAACTAGAGGAATATAACATGTAGAAGAGAATAATTGGCTGTCATCAGTTTGGACAAGTCCCAAAGGGTAAAATGTTGGCAGGATTGCCAGGTTGAGCAAATATTTCGCCATCATCGATTTTAAACTGATATTCAATAGCCCCGGACAGAGCTATGAGGCTCAGTTAAAGTACAAGGATCCGTTATTTGGTCCACATCTTGATCAGGTTTCCATATGGAGGGGTGGTGGTTAAAGAATCCCTATTTATTCAGCTTTTGATCGCGTTACATCGATTTCAATTACCAATTCGATCATATTCGCCTTTCGCCTTTTACACAAAGGGGCGTATATATTTAGGCTATTGGGTCGTTTTTAATTAATTGGGATCGGTATACGCGACACCTGCGGCTGCTGTTTCCGATCGAACGTGTCACGCCCACCTGCCCGGCTAGCTCAGTCGGTAGAGCATGAGACTCTTAATCTCAGGGTCGTGGGTTCGAGCCCCACGTTGGGCGGATTATTTTTTTACGTTTTCTCTTTTGCCTTAGATCTGCAGTTTGAATAGTAATTAATTACATATTTTTAAATCATTTGGTCATTTTAATTTGACACCCATTGCATACAAAATATACAGATACTGGCTAGTGGCAGTTTTTTTACATTGATTATGCTGCGTCGCATGAATATGTGTATATGTTAATACATTTAAATTACAGAAAAATTAGCTCAATTAGTCTATTGTTGATCGTATTTATCATTCATGCATCAAGGCAGCTTGCATTTATAATACTTTAGGTATTTGTGTGTCTAAGTATTAGAGGTGTGATGTTTTTTATCAAAACATTGATGTAACATCGGTCAATAAAAAAGTTTTTAAAGTTATTGAAATGCACAATTATGGTTATCAAAATATTTATTCAACTGGCCTCATAAAATAAACTTAGAAAACGGATAACTGAGATCATTTCTTATAAAAGTTTAAAGCAATATTGGTGACTTTTACATTTGTTTATAAACTATGTTCCCAGTTTGCAGAAAGCTCCTCGGACTCACAAAAATGGCAGGCCCACGCAGAAATTTCTGATCGACCTAATTTAAGGGCGCCATAGTGTTCAAGCCATAAAAATACTTACGCCTAAAGAATTTGACCATCTTAACGCCATCGCCTGCACCATATGTTCCAATCGAAAATAATAACTTTAATTAAATAAGACAATCTGCTCTTTTTCATACCTTTCCTTCGTTTTTTATCTTTCCTTAGCTTTCAGAATCATCTGTTGTAGAAAAAAAACTTTAAATTGGATTTGAAAAATTCGAAAAACATTGATGATTTTATAGATGTTTTTGCACCTGTGGACTCTACTTCCTAGAAATGAAATCCTATGAAAGATTCATTTGCCCTTTTGGCTACATTTATGTAGAAGTCCACAGTGTAGAGTATATCATATCATAGGTCAATCTATTTTTATTAATTCTCCTCCATTTGGAATGCTTGCTGGGATGCCAGAACTTTGGCTCGCGAAATCTTGTATGCCCGGCTAGCTCAGTCGGTAGAGCATGAGACTCTTAATCTCAGGGTCGTGGGTTCGAGCCCCACGTTGGGCGAAAGATTTTTTGTTTTCCTTTTTCAAGGTATTATAAGAACATTTTGTTTCAAATGTTTTGTTCCTTAGTACTAATATTATATTATCATTATTATTATTAATAATAATGTATGTATTATTTTCTTAATAGTTTTTATTATTAATTATTCATATTCATAGAATTTTTTTTTCATAAATAATTAAAATTACGAATACATTACAAAAAAAATATGTATATAAATAACCGAATTAGCTCCAGTTGCTATAGCTATTCAAAATTTGGTGTAATTTTAATTACGCGGTAATTTCTCAACACTAATAATAATACAAATTACACACTTTTTAACTTTTAAAAGTATTTATTTCATTAATATTTATTTATTTGTAATATTTTATATTTATTTATTTGTTTTTGTTTGTAATATTTTATATTTATTCATTTGTAATTTGTATTATTTAGTCTGTATGTATTAGTATACTTTCTTCGTTTAAGATTACATGCAAACACATATTTCTGTCCTTTCCTCCTCTTTTTCCCGTTGAGAATAACTGTAGGTTCTCTCATTTGCTTTGTGGCGCCCCCTTCGCCATGTGCCCGGCTAGCTCAGTCGGTAGAGCATGAGACTCTTAATCTCAGGGTCGTGGGTTCGAGCCCCACGTTGGGCGAGTTCATTTTTTGTTTCGCTTTATTTTTTTCTTCCTTTTATTTATTTGCATATATATTTTTTTATTTTAACCATTTCTTAATTGTTTTCTGTGAACTTTAGCTGTAGTGCCAACCACGAGTATTTGATTTTGGCTCTTGCCTCTGTGGTGTGGGCTCAGATTGTGTGTATTTATAGGCGAGTCCAATACTACACACGAGACCTAATGAGTTTTTATTTATGGCAGCCTTCGCAGCTGACGCAACGCGCTGCCATTTCTATGACAATATATCGCACCGGCTTATACTCCTCCTCCTCCCCTTGCCTGTATTGTTTTCTTGTGCGGAATCCGCTAAAAGGCTCATTCAAGGCTAGGTCTGTAAAAAATGAAATGGCAGCTCCCAGTGCATTCCGGTTGAGAGCGAACAGGATGTGGTCAGGATGCCAGCTGGTGAAATATGGAGCAAGGCCCCTTCTGCTTTGTGGATAAATGGAACTATGAACGATTTAAGCGATTTATAAGCGATTTAAACCTTTTCATGTATCCTTAAATAATTCAGTAAATATTCTATAAATAGTTATACGATAGTATGAAAACATTCAGAACTATTACAATATTGTCTGAAATACTTTGCTCGCTAGCGTTTAGCTGGATCGTAGTTCACTATGTTCCGTCTGTAGATCTG